>OMLP01019867.1:0-32165 GCA_900302685.1 Spondyliosoma cantharus
AGAATATCTGCGTCCAAACGGATCCACTGTAAACGACTCAACACGCTGTAGTTCATATTCCAGGCCTATAGGTGGAGCTTGGAATTCACCAAAAACAGAGAAGAAGAGACGGAGCATGAGCATAAAGCTTGCGCGCTGTTTACAAACAGACAGTAGAAGAAGAAACCGAACGCAAGAAGAAGAAGAAGACGAAAATGTCTAGTGGAAGGAAACCAGAATGGTTTGTGTGGAGCGATAATGAGGTGGAACTGCTGCTGCGACTCACACTCGACTACAAGGAGAGGAAGCTGCAAGAAACACCAACACAAGCACGTAGTCCGCCATTGTTGTTGTTGTTGTTATGAGACGTCGCGGGGTTCAGAGGTCGAAGGCTAGAGGTGGAGGGGTGGGGCGATGGAGTCATCCATACCATAAGTATGAGGATTCACCGTCCACACGAGAACGAGAGGGTGGAGTTTTCTGATTTTTCCTCTCTGAGACCAGGTTTCAAAAAAGTGCGTTTACAGGATCCATGTGGACGATGCAAAACATGTGAGTTTACACTAAAGAGCGTTTCCATTTGGACGACCTCTCACTCTACTATCAGCTGATGCATGTGAAGTCCAGTTAAACGTTCAAACCAGAACTTGCTTCTTTTAGACTGTTATTAATGCTTTGGTTAGGCTTAGGCACCAACAAATATTTTGGCTAGGTTAAAGGGATAGTTCGGGTTTTTTGAAGTGGGGTCATATAAAGTACATATCTACAGTCGGTCTGTTCTCTACCGTAACTGCCGATCAGCGCAGCCTCTATCAGTTCAAGTGTATGTTGTATAGAGAAAATTCACACCGCTTTACATCGCCGTCAGACCGCCCTTTCTTTTGGCACTACATTTTCTTAACCGTAGAACCTCCGTATCCCTACGCATTAGCGCCACTGCGTAGGGATACGGAGGTTCTACGGGCATTTTTTTAGGTGGGCCTTGTTTTAGTTGATTAAAATTTGCTTTTTTGTCTGGACTCCGTTCACTGCAGTCAAGTGTGGGTTTTCGTTGCGATGCTGTCAGGCTTTCCAATGCCTCTGTTTATATTTCAGTATATACTGTATGTACTTTGTATTTTGTACAGGATATACGAGGGGAAATGAGCAACTCACGAGCAAAACGCATTCCAGCAAAAAGAACATGACATAAAGGAAGCAGCAGACTCATTACAGCTCAATCTTTCCAAAAAGACATTTGGTATTAAAGACATATTGATGTGGCGTGTGAGGACACTCATTATATAGTAAATATAGCAGCGACTGGTAAACATCCTTCCAGGAGAAACGTTAATACAGTTCCTGTTCAGCTCCTCGTTTAACTAAACTAACGAGCGACAAGCTTCTTCCCACAGCTTGAAATCTACCGTCAACACTGTGGAGCCACTAAATTCCACAAACATAATGAGGTAGTCACCGTGTCGTCCACTAGTGTCTGTATCTCCTGTCTCTCCTCACCATCTGCTGTCATCAGAGGCATTATGCGAGGGTTGGACCTTCTTACAGAGCGGCACAGAGATAAGATAGGACGCTGTATCTGACACGGAAGGGGGGAAAGCGATGCGGCGCCACCTCGCCATGCAGCACATCTCATTACCCCGGCCACCCTGTCGACAGCGCGATCATAATTAATCTTCATTGAGCCACTGGGCTGTCTGGCTGACAGGCTAAATGATTAGGGCGGTCGAATGGGTGGATAACAATGTCCTCCAATGCGGCGTTAAAGTGGGATTCGATGGCGTTTAATAGCAGGTTGAGGACACACAAAGCTAGTCGCGAGCTCGCAGCGATCTGTTGACTCTCAGAGAGCGGAGCAGCAACAAGAAGCTCGGCGGTTCGAGTCCAATAGGTTTTGTATAAAGTATCAACCGTGCCGCAGTGACGTGCAGTAGATCAACATCACGGCAGAGGAATTTACTCACTCCTGCCCAGGTGTTGAGAAGTTTTCATCAAAACAAACACACACACACACACACACACACACACACACTGCAACCCACTCGCTTGATTTAAATATCAAATAATTTATACCAGCCTCGGCCTCCACAGATCCACAGATTTGTTTACATCCTGACAGTAGCCAGAGGGTGATCAATTCACCAGATCGATTGTAACTCCTTTTGAGCTCATCAGTTTATTGCATTGCAAAACAGCCCGGAGGAAAAACAATTTATTCCAGCAGTAATGGCATGCATTTATGCGTATAATGTGATTTCTGCACAGCTCACAGCCAGTGAAGCTTTCAGACTGTTTGACAGACCTTCAGCGAGAGGTTTGAACCACGGGCTCCTTTTAGAAGGCCAGACAGCGCTAACGTCTGTCTAGACTGCAAATCTGTGAGGGAAACAAACAGAAATAAAAAATAAAGAGCCTTTAACGTCTTTATAGACTCTGAGTTAACACGTTGTTCCGTCCCATTAATTGCAGCCGCTGCGCCGAGGCGTTGCACTCACTCCCACAGTGGGTTGAAAATGGATGTCACAGAACACTATTTAACCTGGTTACAGTGTAATCATCGTCATCATCGGCTTAGAACATCTGATGGCTGGCAGCTATTATACGAAGCGTATTGTGAGGCTTGATAGCTTTGAGCCTGCAGCAAAACACCAAAGAGACTTTTTTTCAAAGTTCCAGCCACAACTCAATTTTAAAAACCACGACTTAAAACACGACAGGTGAGAGAGGAGAACATCTATAACTGAGGAGGAGGAGGGTGAACAGAGGGATGTGCAGCAGACTGGGGAGGTCCAGAGGGCGAATGATAATAATCCCACTGAGAGCAGGAAACACAGCTCGACTGTGTGACAAGACTTTGAGAAGCCGCTGCGTCTCAGCACCGGCTGCAAATCTCTTCACACCTTCAGATCTTTGCTGGTACAACTTAAAAAAAGATCAATCTCCGGCTGAGAGGAAGAGTGGAGTGGTGTAAGACATCGTCAGGCAGCGGCTACGGGGAAACATCTGGGAATCGGCGAGGACGAGAGACTGAGTGAAGAACGGAAAAGAAAACATCTGTTGTCTGTGGTCGCCAGGTCGAAATCAGCTAACCGGGAAGGGGTCAAGTTCATCAGCCGAGGCAAACAATTACACACACAAACAGCTGTTTAATATCAAATGCACAGTATGTCATCTCTGCTGCGAGAGGTCTCAATCTAAACGACACAAAAGACGAAAATAACGCGACCACTTCCGATCGAAACCGATCTACATAACACAGACGAGTCACTGACTTCCTTCCTCACACTCTGACTCTCTCGGAGGTTATAGTGACAGACGACCAAATAAAAAGCTCCGTTGCCTTGAATAAACTTGTAGATTTCTCTGAGTTTTGTAGGAAACATCTGGGATCATATATATAAAGAACTAACCCTAACCCTTTCTTTAAGCTCCATACTTTGATAATTACTGAAAAAATACTTACATAATATACCATAATATATACCAAGTCACGTACATTACCTTTCAGACTCATGAGTTAATGCCTTTGTTTGTCTTCTGTGACCTGAAAACATCAAGTTTGGTGGTGAGTTGTAAAATTATAGGAGCGTCTCTCCTGATTGGCTGCTGACATGTCTCTCATCTGGAGATTCATTCTCATTGGACGACAGCAGAGGAGGTTTAACCCACGTTACTGTGTCGGTCTGACTCTGGTGACTATTTGATGTAATTAAGTTAAATTCAGAAGTTTGTCAGCGACACGTGTGTGTAACCACAGGGCGGACTGAAGCCTCGACAGACAGCGAGGAGGGCGACAGCTGCCTCGTGAACGGACCCGTGAGTAGACCTGAGTCACCTGCATCTGCTGACTGAAAGCGCTAAAAATGAGGTCTGACTCAGGGGCGTCTTCGGCTGATCGTCGACATTCCGGGGGCAGAAGTAATTATGTCATATTCGCTCTGCAGATTCAAGAAGTGTGTCACGCTGCAGAGTAACGTAAGAATGTGTGGAGCTCCACAGCGGGCACGTTTTCTGGCCACGTACCTTTTTTTATAAATACTGAGTCCTTGTAACGTGTTGTGTCCCAGCTCCAGGACTTCTATCAGGTCATGAGCACAACTCAGGCATGGCAGTGATGGTTCGCTTTGCTAATTCACACTCTGACTATGTTGTACTTTTGTACTTAAACCTCTCAGTGACGGATTCAACGAGACGCGGCGCTGTCACGTGGGAGAACAATTAGCCCAGAAGCATTAATATGCTTAAAAGCGCATTAATGTATTTTCCACGAGCAGGGAAATAAACAATCATTCGAAGACGTGGAGAATCAGATCCAAAGCTGTTCGACAAGCTTCGTTAAATCCAAAGAGAAAGTGTTGGAGTGTTGGCGCGTTCCCAGAGACGCTATTAACCCAGAATTCATGCACAAACACGTTTTGTTGTGCTGTCCCCGCTGACCAAACTTGAAAATTAAACAGACGACTCTTTCAAACCAGCAGCCGGCGGCGGACTGAACTCATTAAGTATTCTGCAGGTCACTGGGTCATGAATCTTAAATGAATTAAGTACTGCGATTGGGGAAACCTGCTTAAAAGGCTGTTAAATAATTCTAATAAAGGAGCATCCTGCAGCCAGAAGCAGGTCAGCGGAGTCGAGGTAAAGCTTTGTGTTAAGATCGGCGGTAATTAAGACTCATCCGTTCGGCATCCATGTGAACGAAAGCAGAGTTGTTGGAGAATTTCACACCGTGCGTGAAATAAAGAGATTAGAACTCGGTGATAATCTCCAGGAGGCTGTTTTCACCCCGTCAACACCTGCACATCTGTAATCAGCTTCACGTTCGGCGTATTCAGGCAAGTCAAATCAAGCACAATGTCCCCGTTCATTTATCCACCGAACGTCTCGATGAGTCTGTAATGTAGTGAGACATCATCAAACACAAATATTTCTCTCCGGAAAAACAAACGCGGCCTAATAAACCGTCACTCCAACGCAGTCCTGCTGCCGCACGCTTATCACGTTATCTGTATCACGGTGACAAATAACCTTCCACTGGTGCTTTCTACATGTTAATCAGCTGTTACTCACGCAGCGCAATCAACAACGCGTCCGTGAAACACTGGAGTTATTTGGCAGCAGGCACATATCATTGCACCTAAATCTGAAGTTATAATAATCCATCATTCACTCAAAACATCATTAAGAGTTTCTGAGATAGTGTTTGGTTAAGATTAAGTTTAAGGCATGTTCCCTCATTCTGCATCCTCCACCTGCCAAAATACATTCTCAAGTAAAACAACAACAAGAAATAAACCAGGTTGAAAGTGTCACTGCGATGCGTGAAGAGTCAGTCTGAGCATTTAGAAAGAGTCTCACCGACCGCTGCTGATCGACGCACAACGCAGGTTGGATGCGTCGCACCTCAGCGGCTTCCGTTACCAGCTCGAGAAGAAACGACACGTTTAATTCAGTTTCTAATTCTAGTTTAAAACAAGTCTGAACGTCTTCTCGATGTAGTCTTAAGACGTATGTGATGTGCTGCAGAAAGGCAAATCCTGCTCCTGGGAATGAGGGACAGTAAAACAGCGAGTTGTAAAACAGGCTGGTTGTGTCAGTTCTTAAAACAATAACCATACGTGGAAAGCTTGAGGAAAGCATTATGTTTCCCTTGAATTAACGGCTTCATTACTGACTGCTGGCTTCTCATGAGACCCAGAGTGTAAAAGCACCCGACCATCCTCTTCTGGCTCTTTCTGCTACTTTCACCTTGTAAATATCTCGCAATGAGACCGGCCTGAATTCATCCAGGTATTCAGGATTTCTGTCCAACAGTGTTGTTGATATGGAGACGGGGATGTTAAGGCCATGTTGTGTTTGTAGCTTCTCCCACGTCTCCCACGCAGCCAAAAGAGTCAGCTAAAGGTTGATTCAGTATCATTTAATATATTAGTTTTGATACAATATTTACCATTAGTTTCAGTGTTGATCACCTGGCGTTTATCACGTTAGCAAAAAATCCTTTTTCGACAACTTCCGTGTGCACCGAGCTGATGAAACAAGAAACAAATCTCAACGTGCTAAACTTTAAAATGCAAAGCTCCTCAGCGGTGTTCACTTGGGACTTAAATTATGGATGGACTAGCAAAAACCACTGACCATGTAATATTAAAGTCATCCGGCCTCCCCTCGAGAAACAAATCCCATCCAAATGGGGCTTCGGAGAGGTTTAAAACAGCAAGAAATCACAGCCCGAACGGAAAAAAACGTACATTACTTTGGACTTTTCATTAGCCGGCTGATGATTAAACGCGATCATCTTCTAATACTCGCCGCTGCGTGTGAAATCAAATCTCCGTTCTCTCTTCACGTGCAGTCCAGCTTGTCAAGAGCCGCTAATCCAAACCGAGCGGCTGCAGAGTTTGAGCCAGCTATTCAGAGTTGGAACGAAGCGGTTCTGAAACTCAATAATTCATCACGTCCGTAAAGTGGCAGCGGTGAGGAGAAATTCTGTCTGAGCAGCAACTTGTGACAGAGCACAATTAGACCTGCTGTTAATGACTCTGCAGATGAGAACAGCTCTCGATCTGCGAGGCGTTTAATGCCCCTCACGCTGGAGCTCATCCAACTGACTGTTATTTCAAAACACTAAATCATTACAGCTTGATCCAACAGGAAAGTATCCACTGGTGACACGTTTTGGTTATTTATGAGTAGACACACGGCAAATTGTGTTTACCTTCCAGAGTGAAACCGATGCATTAAATAAAAAAAAAACCTTCAGTTTACGTCGACCGAAGCACTCGAGCTGTTAACAGACGTGATTTATATGTTTATATTGAGTCAAAAGAAACTCTCATGGTGGCTGATTTCAGGTGATTCCGACGGCACAGTTAATCCTCACTTGACTGTTCGGGAGAGACGAAGAGGACTCAGAGACGCCGATGACTTACGTTGAGATTATGGCGGAGCAACGTAACATCACGTCTGTCTTCACAGAGTGCTGCCATGACAATCCTGACCTTTCTTCCCCAAGTGTCCAAATGATATCTTACAGCTTCAGGAGGCAGTGCTTCCATACGTGGTTGTCTATTTAATAACATAGCAAGGGGGGTGATCTCTCCCCTCTACCCAGAGGACTTAGAGGTATAAAAAGGTCAGAGACACTTAGTCTGTAAACATAGATATATCGAAGGCCTCCTCACGAGGTTTACAGGAACCGTTAGCGTAGCCTTGGCTCGGTTCGTCAGATCTACAGTAGCTTTGAGTATCTAGGTTGCAGAGACCATGAGGAGATTTCTTATAGATCATTTGTCACTTATCAATATCCAGACTTTAACGTCTGCACAAGACACGAATATCCTCCTATTGCTTGGAGACACATTGTCCTGGAAGAATCATATTTCTTCCCCAACACTAAGAGTGTAAGCCTGCCATTCATCACCCGTTGGACGACCACTTGAAGCCTCGAGTTCGTCATTACAGCCGTCGCCATCCTGGGAGTGACCTCGTCAGGACGATTGCCTGGAGCTGGGGAGGACATGCTGTAGAAGCAACTTTTCACTCACAAGGTTAAAGCAAACCCTGCCTGATGGTCTAATTTACTCTGAGTGGGATCATAATTTACTAAAAACCAGCGATGTGAGACCATGAACTCATTAGGAAACTGTTTACCAAGGTCATAAATCAAGTGAGAAGTGGGGTCATTTTCTCATAAGCTCACATTAAGTTGCAATTATCTTTGGAACCAGTCGGGTCGCCCCCTGCTGGCCATTAGAAGGAACACAGGTTTAAAGCACTTCACTATGTTGATGTTCAGAAGTCTATTTCTGCCTGCATTAGTTAAAACACTGAACATCTTTGTCGTCAGCTTTCTGTGGGTTTCATTTATTAGCGCATAAAACTTCACACTTAACTACAGCAGAGATAAAAACTTCCCTCTGTCACACTTCAGATATTTATAGCCGCCGGTCTGTGACTGACCATCTGTCAGCGCAGGTGTTCGTTGTGCCACATCAGTAAAGGAGAAAATGTACCGCAGTTACGTAACCTGCCGTAGCGCTCGCTGTCGACAAGTCGACAAACCTTGTACCTTTCACTCGCGGCACAAAATGGCTGATGGCGGATCTCTCTGCAGAACGCTGCGACGCTGAACCATCTGTTTTTTCTCCGTATGACATTATGTTTCCCACATTTTCACCACTGGCCACAAAGGCTTCATCGTCATCATCATCTTTGTGTTTCCTCAAATGAGTGTCTCATGTTTTTTCCTCGACAGGAAGAAGCTTATTAGAATTAATAGACTGCTGAGGAACATTACAGTCCTCCACGGAAAAAAACAACAACAGCTATTTGCTTTGTTTTGCATCAGCATTTTAGACTGACTGAATTAGATCGGGGGCCTCAATTTGTTCATGCTCTGTCACTTACGCAGCGCAGTGTGTTCGATGACACGAATGAGGGGAAACTAATTTGTGTGTGCGCTCGCTCTCCATCTGCAGAACTGCTTACTGGGAAATCTTTTATGACTCACGAACAACACGGGAAACTGTTAAAACCTCCAGGAGGCTATAAAAACACGCGGGTACGAACACAATCGCCGGTTTCTGCTGCCTTAACAGCGTCAACAATCTAGCTGCTGCTCCTGAGCTTCATGCTTTGTCGTGTGATTTTGGTAAAATAGCGCCGGAGAATATTTATTTGGTGCTTAGGAATGCGTTCCACTTCACGCCATGATTTATCTCTTTGGATAGGTCTATCGCAGGCTGGCTGCAACAATTAAGGGTGTGGATGGAAGTGTTTAGAGCGCAGATTAGTGTTGAAACCTCCTTATTCTTTCCAGACATTAGTAGACCCCCTGAATTATCTAGAGTGTGACTAGAAAAGCTTAAAAGGGAGCAAAGCAGGCCAGAAGAATTATGCAGAGAAAAAAAAGTTTCTAACGCTTGAAGCTAACAACTTTTTGTGCAACCGGGATGATGAATAACTGCGAGTTACTGCCTGACAAAGTTCTTGCGACTGATTTGTAAGCGAACAGTCACCTTTGATCAGTATTGGGGGGGAATGTGGTACAAAATTAAATAATAAATAAAGTAATATATTACTTTAAAGCAGCAATGGAGTAACGAAACCCATCGTGTAGTCGACACCCAGTTTCAGCTTGTTTAAAGAGGAATGATAGAATTTTCTGTCAGTCGTTCAGTTCAAAACAGAAACCGTAAGAACTGACAAATAATTCATTCATCCATTTCCATTAGATTAATCCAAATTGAGAATATTGTCCGACGCTCGCCGTCTGTAAACCTCGTTCATCAAACAAAAACACAACTTTTTCTGACAGGAGACATGTTTCTTCCTCTTCCTGCCCGGCGATGTTGGGTGCGATTGTTTTCTTAACGTTGCTGCCTAAAACATAAAAGCGTCTCCACCTATCCACAGGAGTACAGCAAGCGCTCCCAGTTTGGAAGGCCGATCGGCTCTGGCAGTTAGCACAGTTTCTATTTCTGCCGTTTTCTAAACGCAGCTGAACGCAGAACAAGAAGGAAATCGGTGATAAACAAAACGTTTTGTATGATAGCAAAAGGTTTTATAGCAGACAAAGATCGGGTTAATCTGAGGCCATAAGAGCGAAACAATAATAACCTCTTCCATAAATGCCTCATTGTTATTTTGCTGGAAGTAACGCTGTTAATGACTCTGCAAGATTAGCAAGATTATTTATATCTGTCCACCTGACGAATCGACAAAGTCCAATATTATCTCTTTTATGAGCAGGATTTATTAAGAATGGTCGACGTTTCAGTCACAAAGAACAATCTCGACCTTTTTTCAATGCAGCTGCGGAAATTGTGTGCGGGAAATTACTCTTTTAATGCATTTTTTTTGTTATTTCCATTAATATCACCAACGTTAAAAGCTTTGAATCAGGACCTGCAGGATTGAGCTCGTCCTATCAGTCGGTGAAGCTAATGGTTACCAGCCGAGGCAGCCGAGTGCACAGTTAACTCATAATTGGGGTCTTCAGCCCCTAATCATATCAATCCCATGCTACGTTCTTAATGTGGTGGAAGGAAGAGAGAAGGGGTCAACTCGCACAGCTTCTTCTCACACAACAAATATCTAGAATTCACTGGGACAGTCTCTGGCACATCGTCCGACTCAACCGCTTAACGATAACTGCAGCGGTATCAATGTTTAAAACAGCTAGCGGGTCTTTAATCGTAGCTGGCGATCGTTAAATAACAGGTGCTGCTGCCACTTAATGGAATAAAGGCGCAAACTGTTCCTCACCAGCTGACCTCAAATGGTTTCCATCGCTGTCAGAGGAGCACCTGTGGCGTCAGACTGATCCATCACAGACCTGCAGGAACAGATGGGCTCCGCTGCATCGTTAGTGTACGCGATCCACCGGGGCGTCCGCGGCATCATCGCTGTCTGATTCGCATCCCCGCCATGAATATTCATGATTCATCCACAATGCGATGAAAGCTAAGGCCAAAGATCCGTCGAGCATATGTGGTTGGATATGGATCAAATTATCTTCCTCGCCCTCATTTGTCACGGGGGTATTTTTGGGCACATGACTGCGACGGTGTGGGTAAGATGCGTCTGCAAGGTGATGCAGATTTAAATGATTTTTACTTTTACTAGATGTCTCCCACTGTCATCTCAGCTGGCGGGACTCTGTCGACCAGCAAACTATCAGCCTGGAGAGGACGACAAGGGGAAGATGGACTCCTCTATTAACCAACTTGTCACTCATCATCTCTTGACCCGCCCTCGCACGCGGAGGGGAACATGGTGCTCGGACTGTTTTGGTAGTCTGCACCTTCCTTATTTTGTTTGCTGTCGCACATTTTAATCTGCTCCGCTGATTGCTTTTCGCCTGCATTGGCTGACAGCCCTACAGAGCCTAATCACAGGGCCAGAGTTTTATGTCACTGCTGCCCAAACATAATCAACTGGACAGATTATGCTAATGCGCTCACATCCAAAGAGCAGCATAAGCCTCAGTTCTCAGATAGCAGCACAATCCCAGTCAAAGTCATGTGACAAAAAAAAACATTTTATTTTTCCCAGGGATTGGTTATTTCAACTCCGTGGTTTTAAATGTACAGCGTGAGTGTTTAGTTATTCTATTTTCTCTCCCTTCATTCGCTGCTGATCCAACAGGAGGTCACAAGCTGGCACATTACAGCGGTGCTTTGTAAATGTCAGACTCCAGGAAGTCTTTTCTCCGCAAGATCTTTGTAAATGGATTACAGGCATTGCTCCTCCGTTTCTCTATTGTCTCGCATGACACACAGCGGCCTGCCGTGGCGTTAAACACACATAAATACTGCCTCAGGCGTACGTGTTTCAGCACTTGCTGAGGGGTAGCCGCTTACCATGAAGCAAGTCTGTCTGTATGTATGTCCTTCGCCTATCTCCAGAACTGTTCATCCGATCAGCTTCATCCCTGGTGGTGTCAACAGGATATAATGTCAGCAGTTAATGTTTCTGCAAACCACAGATATGTCCAAGACTGCTGAATGACTGAGTCCCACTTTTAAGGACACCTGAAATGTTCCCATCTGTTTTTGTTGCACCATCTCAATCCATGATCGTGGTGACTAAAGCAGGTATTTTAAGTCAAACCGTGATGTTCTCCTATTTTGTGCCTAAACCTAACCAGAGCATGACCACAGCGTTGTGACGAGAGAGAAATAGAAAATTCAACCAAAGCAAATTTGCAGCGGTTTTGCAGAAAATTAGCTAGGGTTAGGTGATGACCAAGGTAAGTGAAATCAGGCTGTGTGTGATTTCCTTCTCTCTTTTCTGCAACATGCACACACTACAAGATGTTTCAGACCAAATTAGCGAGGTGCAACAACGTGCTGTAGTAAGTAGCTAGCGTAAGAACGTTTACCATTGCTTGGCAGCACCGTCAGCTGCTCTGGTTTCTTTATGCTGCAACTTCACGCTGGTTTAGGTTGAATTTTCCATGTCTCTCTTGTCACAACACTGTTCTGATGCTCTGGTCTTTGCTAGGGTTAGGAAAACATCATGGTGAGATTAAAATACCTGTTTTGGTCGCCACGATCACAGATGGAGGTGGTCCAACTTCTGGGCTGTCACCACAAAACATCTAAAATGTCTCCAGGTATCCTCAAAAACCTTTGGTACAAATATGAACCTTGGACATATCTGTGGTTTGTTAACATTGAGATTTTAGATTGTGAATATGAAACATGTTTGGCAGCCCCGATGAGTCTGTGAGCAGTTCAGGAGGCTGAAGACCGGATCTGTAAGCACCTGTAAGCTTTGAACAGGCACTGCAAAATGTTAAAACCTCTGACAAGAGAAAACTAAACAAATATTTGGCCTTTGTAAGTGTTTCCATTCACAACGTCTCCACTTCACCTTGACCATGAAATTCTATCAATGTGAAAATATCCTATGTCAAGCGGCACATTTCCATTAAAATTCCAGACATTCACAGAAAACAGTGTGAACTTCTGCGTACTCGGCTGCTTGTTGTATGAAGGTTACGCTGAACATAACTGTCCGTCTAATGGAGTCATTGGCAGCTGATACACAGCGATACAAGAGCTTCTGAATGTTTTCTGTCGACTGTTTCATGGTCACCTAACCGCTATCATAGTGCCTTTCAAGGTATCGTTGCTTTTTAAAAAATACATCTTGCCATTCGATTTACTCAGAAAACACTTTGTGAATGGATGTATAGAATGAAACCCTCCTCACAGTTTCCTTTATGTTTCACAGCGCATTCGTGAATTAAGTTTTAGACGAAGGGCGAAAAGCCACAAGAGAATGGCAAAGAGACGAAAAACAACCCTGTGAATGCCATAAAGGCTCAGCATACCGCGTGGATACGTTTTACAATCCACAGCATGTTTACCTCAAGCAGAAGAGAAGAATTATGACTCTTGTCCGCCAGGAACAAAACTGATAGCAGTGCGAAGCTGTTACAACATTTAAAAGCCTTCAGGGACGAGGGCAGGTGGGTGAATGAGCCGACTAAACATGTGAGTTTGAACGCAGGAGGAAACATGTTAATGCACCGCTGATCATATAAAAGCTAATGCTGCATAAACATTCATCACTACTCTCATACACACAAACAATCTGAGTACTTTTCCCACCACTGGCCATTTATAATGATTCAAGTAGCCAAATAATATAAGTAATAGAAGCTAATTTCCCCCCCTTTTTTTTAATAGGTGCAATATGTATGAATGGGTTAATTTGCGAAACAAAAAGGGAGATGCATATCAGCAGTAAGTGTAAATTATTGCTACGACGTGTAGCTGTCAGCTCAGCTAACCATGCAGCTAGCGGTCGTATTAGCTGACTGTAGCTCCAGGTGTGTTGGTGTTGATCAGCTCTTGAGGCGAAAACTTCCATCGATATCTCTGCAACACGATACACCTCACGTCTTCAGTAGGTCATTTGTCATATTGGTTGATAACTTAATTCTGAATGTTGTAAACTAAAATGTGTAGGTTGTTTTGGAAGGCCCTTGTGTTTTATCACTTGTTCAAGAGAACTTCTTTGACTGCCTTTTCTTTCAATTCCAGACTCTCAGAAACCAATTTCACACCACAGCCAACCCGAACGCCTTTTCCGTCATACCGTCGTAAGAAACTCTACAGTCGACTACATCCAGGTATCACATCCTTCCCTATATGTCCAACTGGATCAGTACAGCCACCTGCTATTTCCTCTACACACTCTGACAGCTGATGCCAGTTGCCCAAAGTGGCTGAATCCCAGTCTCAATATTCATTAGACTTTTAGTCAAAAGTTATTTGGGCTCTGGGCTTCAGCCTGTTTGGAATTCTGCTCCTGTACTGACCGGCTGGCTTTGATGTATCCGCACAATTTCATGGCTTGCAAAGATCCATTTTACTCCCTCAAACTTTCTAATTGTGTTTTAGCTGCTGTTCTTCTTTCTGTCGAAGTGCTCCGACTAAAATTGCGGCAACATTCTGACGCGAAGGCCAAGTAATTAATATTGCCCGGTGGTCAGTCAGTTTTGGACTTCGAGCAAACCAAGGACGTCCAGTATGTCACAATGCTGGGTTTGTGATTTCATTTTCAAAAGATTTATTTTGCTAGAAATGTAATGTTCAAGCTTGGTTTTTACCTTTTACAATCAATAAAGATACACGTCCTTGTACATCAGCATTGTGGACTTGCAGATGCATTATATCGTGTCTCCTGATCAAGCGGCCCTCTAATGCACTCGCTACTGGGTAAAGCTTCTTTCTCTGCACTAAGCTACATATCCAAAAGCCTTATTTAAATGAGCACTGAGGCTGCACAGACAGAACAGTAGGCAGCAGAGAGACCTCGAGGAGGCTGCAAAATGAGTCGCATGGCCTTGCTACTCCTGCTCATTAGAAGCATGAAGGAAAGAGGTGGGACAATACACCGCCAGCACTCAACTATGTGCCTCTCGCTCTTCTTCAAACAGCAAATGTGCACATAGACTACGGCTACGGGATGAATAATAGATCCCAACATCAAAGTGGGGACTCTCTCTGCAGCTTTCAATGCCCAGGGCTTGACTAGACCAGTCCTCCAAATTTCTGCCTCTCAGCCACTGCTCAGCCGATGCTCTCAGCACTGTCCGGCCCTCGAGATGACTCGTGTGTGAGTCTGCATGAATGTTTCATAAGGAACAGACGTATGCGGCATGCATATGAATATTAGCTCGGGCTGCAATATTCACATCGCATGAATTATATTTACCTGACAGGCAGATGACTGACCTCTAAAGGACATCAGCCCGTCTGCAGGTGCATCTACCATCTCGCACGTGTTCGGAGGACCGCAATTATTTTATTGCTATGACACGTGTGTGGCAACATAATCCGTCGAGTCCTCGCCAAACAAGTCCTGAAACTCTCTTTTCAGACGCATTTTTTGATATCACTCATGTCTAACATGCAGTACTGGTGCATTTAAATGTCGCAGGTTCTTGTTGTGTTAAAGTTAATCCATGCTCCATGAAATGATTGTGTGGAGGGAAAACGGTTGCTTGTAGTGACAAACAAACTTGAGAATTATCATCTGACTCCCCTTAACTTTACGTTTTTGCACCTTTCAGCTCACTGTTTTGGTTCATCACACTCCAGTAGGTGCTAGTTGCTCACCTTGACAGGCAGCTAAAGTTTAAATTCACGCTGTGCGCTTGTTTGCTGACCTGTGTTTCAGACCAATCAGCGTCCTCTGAGAAACTACTGGCAGACGTGACGTAGGTGTGGCGACTGTTCCTTTGAAAACAACAAGACGATAGCGCAGATGCTATTGCAGAGTATATTCCACTGAAATAAGAACAAACAACAGCACTGAAAGCTTGATGGAAATTATGTGTTCATTCTTCTCCGGTGAGAGTTTGATTTGTCAGCTGGCTCGGCTGGTGGCCAGCTGACAACCACAATCTCTGACTCTCATCTTCTCCCGGACTCGACGACGAAGAAGCTCACCTTTAAGGTCACAACACTGTGGTGCATCCGTCGATCATAAATAATGCATCGCCTTTCAGCTCCTCTCTCCTTTTAGTTCATTTGGTTGCAAACTTAAGAGTGTTTTTAAAGTTGCATTATGGGACGCAGGCCGAGAACAAATTCACTATAACGTGATTTACTCTGTAGATATTTTTCTTTCTCCTGACGTCTCATTTGCTCAGTTTTCCCTCTGTGCCGTGGCTCCACTGTGTTCTATTTACGATGCAAAATAAACTACAGTTGATGAAATATACTCTGATGATTTATAAAGCGCCTCAACTTAAATATCCAGCAGGACTTCTCTTTCTTCTCCACCTGTCAGATGCAGTATTCATTGTTGTTTCAGTCGTGCTTCGGTCCGCCGACTCCGGGGCACAAAACCGATTCTTTTCATCACTCATTTGTTTACTTTGGCTCTCTGCTATTTCATACCCAGCGATGCAAGATGCAGCGCGTCTGGTTTATGTGAGCGTGTTCATACTGTTAGAGGAGTGGGTGGATGGAGTCAATGAGAGCCTCTGGGACTTAATCATACTGACCAGCAAACCAACACAATGAGCTGAGAGCAGCTTAAAACCGAGGCGAGCTGCAGAGTTCACTGTTGATTCCCAGTAGGACCTGCAGCACTCTCAGTTTACTGTCCCGGAAGTCATTTGATTCAGTAATATCAGATATATAATATATCGCTCAATGGGGATTTATCAGTAAAGGTTAAGGTGTCATAACGTAGCAGGTCTTCTAACAAGGCCCACTGACGATCACTCAAAACCCGCAAAAACTAACCAATTAGAAGAGGAAGCTGACAAGAGACACGTCAGATTGGCAAAACGGAAATCTCGTTTTCTCTTCTTTTACAGGAAAAATCCTGTTTTTCAAAATCACAAGTATTTTCTTGACATGGTTAATATTAAGGACGCTATGATTTATATACAGTGAATTAAAAATTGATGCAAAGGTTCCATTATATCAGGGACCACAGCCATCCATCCATCTACAGCACTGTTGTTTTATTTCCTCAAGTGACATCCAAAAAATATGATGTGGTACGTTAAAGATTAAGATCGTAAACATAACCACGTCTGCCTCCGCTTCGCATTAATGCGTGCAGCTCCAGACAGACCGGGTTGTCAGTAAACTTACGTACAGTCACGAACAGAACGCGACACAAGTTACGCAAGGAACATAGTTTTCCTGAACCGAATCAAACTGTGAGCGAACGGCAAGGGCCTGTCGCTGTTACGCTGTAATGGTCAATGCTGTTTTTGCGAATGATGATATACGGTGTCAGTAGTAAGTCGCTCACGTATGAGGAAATGCTGCAACAACACCTCCACAGATAAACAGGTTCGTTGGTAACACATGATTTTTTGTAAAACTGTAAAAGATTGCATTCTGTTCTTATTTACCTTTGACACAGTATCTAAACATTTTTTGGAGACAGGGTTGTAGTATGAAGGACATAACGACCTCCCCTCGCTGTATGACTTTTATTCTGAAGGAGCCAACGTGAAGTGTTAGTCACCGACAGCAGTTTCAGCTCAGATAAATACAGCGAAGGCGACCTGCTCTGTTGCTTTGTGTCCCCCCCTGTGTTGTCCTGAAATATAATGTTATCCCGAGCCGCTCTGAAACAGTGAAAAAAAAACCTCTGCTGGCAAATGTGAATTTCAAATCAGACATGCTGCATAGTTCTGCAGCAGCCCCCCTGCTGCTAGAATAACTTAACAGGCCGGAGACGATGGTAGCTGTGTAACACATACTGTACGTCTGCGTGGACACTGTGAAGAAAAGGGAAAAGCTCAGACCATCTGAGTGTTTGAAAAGAAAAGGCAGTGTTTTTTCCTTAAATTTCAGAGGAAGCACATCCTTGCTGTGTGTCCTGTGTAGTTTGAATAGAACACAAAGGTTTCTGTCTAACACCGCTGGGCCTCTCAGGTGAATAAGACAGAGGAGGAAGTGACTACCAAGCAGAAACCTTGACTGCAGAAAACATAAATTTCCATAGATATGAGATAAAGCCCTTGTGTGTGCCTTTGATATTTCAGAGAACATTTCTTTGCCCATTTGGTTTCGATAAGGTTAAAGACAGAGTACCAGATGGAGTAGAAGCTCCGGTTAATGTGTGTTTTCCAGCAGGGATTCAATTATTTACAGCAGATGACTGACCTCGTATGCAAGCTGGAAATAAATGTGTTGGGGATCATCCAGATGAGACCGGAATAATAGACTGGTGAAAGAAAAAGGGGGCAAAATAATCATCCAGCGGACGGATGAAAACAACTGGCCACTGTGCCGCTCCTCTGAGGAGCTGTGCAGCTTTCAATCACAGGGTGAAAGAGGAGCGCCGGCCCCGGTGGTCCACCTGAAGGAGCATTTGATTACAGATTGCTAGGTGGAGTCCTTTCCCTCTAAGTTGAAGTAGGGAGAAGAAGTGCTGTCGGCGTAATGAGGCTGTGTGCTGAGATGCAATGAGATTGAACAGATTGGGATGAGAACCTGTGACATTTTACTTTGACCTTTCGTTGGATTTTCATCAACAACCTACTTAACCGGGATCTGCTGAGGTCACGTATGTAGCTGCAAGAAGTCACAACAAATATGCTGGAAGCTTCAGAAGGTTTTAGTTGTATTAATCAGGGACACAATCAGCCTGAGATCTTTGTGTCCCAAAGTGCTGCAGTGCGCCATTTTGACCCCAACATCTGTTTCTATTTTTTATACCTCTGCAATGAAAGCGCAACACGGACAAGGAACGGTTGATTCGTGAAGTTAAAATGAGGAGTTATCAATCCAATACTGTCTCCTGTACTATGTAGGAACCTGAATAAGGTGCCAGCTGGCTGGAGAGAGATAGCCAGGGAGCTAAAGGTTTGTGAACACACACCAATTCTGCTCACTGCTCACTGCTGGGTACTGTAGAGTGAAAGACACGAGACACATATAGATACCACAGCACAACATGTGTGTTTTCTGTTTTAAAAGTAAAAATGTAGGACGACAGCGAACCCAACCACCTTAAGTCTCCAATCTGACCACCTGCTGACAGCTGACAGGTACATGGTTAGTTATGCATGCTTGACAGATTTATATCCAAGTGTAATAAACTCGTTGCCTGCTCAGGATCCAATCGTAAACAAAGTTAGTGATTAGAGTTGGTGGAGACCAAAACAGAGCTAAAAGCAGACAGACAACCGGACTTTAAATCCATCAGATGGTGAGAAACATGTAGCAAGTTCACTGAATGAAACAAAATATGTTTGTTAATGCACTCCAGAGAGACACGTGGAAGCTTCTGGTCTGATCTGATCATTTGTGTTGAAGTAAAACAATTTTCTAAGCCCCTTTCAGTCATTTGTTTTAAAGAATTTAGTCCTAGACGGAGGCAAACGAGCAAGCTGAATTGACTCCTTTTATTATCTGTAGCTAGCTAGCTTATAATGCTAACATTAGATCCTACTGTCTCCTGGTGAAATGTATTTTTGCAAAGGAAATATTCACGTCACGTTTGGTCTGAACATAAAGATCCAGGAGCAGCTCCCACATCACCAACACCCAACATCTCTCATTTGTAGCACAATACATCAGCAGAGCGGGAGTGTAACACACATTCAGTGTCATCATCCTGGCTCGGTGGGAGGCCCCACACACTCTAGACATGGATGGCCAGACATGTCTGAGGAGTGCAGTAAATAGATGAATAAATGGAGCATGCACAAGCCTCCGAGTGTCAGAGATGTGCTCAGAAACACACCAGTCCGTGAAAGGCTTGACGGATGGAAAGCTGCAAGACATCCCATGGTATACCCTACCTCTGCAAACAGTACCCAACTTCTTCTAGTAGTGAACTTTTCATAAAAGATGTCTCAGAGGGGGGTTGTACATCAAAATGTCTCCTTCAGGAGGGTGTGAAGACTCGGTAGGGCAGCGTCTGCGTTATTACATGGAAGCCGCAGGAAGCCAATCTTTTTTCAGCCACTGGAAAATAAGAATTTGTCAGTGCTCTGTACATGTGTGTTTCCGTTTGTGTCTGATCTCTCTGTTCATCAGCTTTTTGTATGTGGGGAAAAAGATGATGATGGAGACAGACATGGTAATATAATAATAACAGTGTAGCTTCAGAATTAATGATTTACAATAATATAATGTGAAACGTGTGACTGGTAACAGACCCAAAGAGTTTCCGTCATGGTTTGGGTTTCTGGTTTAGTCATTTCCTGTTTTATTTTGTAGCTTATGCCCTCATGTGTCATGTTTGTCTTTTTGTTTACCTGCACTTTGGATATTTGGGAAATCCAGCTTTGTTTATGAAGCTCAATGCTCTTCAAATCAAGTCAACACACTTTAAATCGAGGTTGGAAACAGGTAATGAACGGCAGAAGTCATAATTTTTGTAGGGCATTGTTACTCACATGTAAACACATGTCATTCTGAGGCGCTAGCAGATGTTTATGGTCTTACAATGAACGCTAGCATTGCTTTGTGTCATCTGGATGTGTAATTAAGCAACTGTTTGCAAACACAGTCACAAAATCTACAACATATTGTTGTGGTTTGTCAGTTTTATGGTTACACCTGGCTTAAAAAAAAATAACCCAAGGCACGTTAAAACACCTGCTCATTATGTTCTTCATCTTCTCTATTATAAATTAAACATTGTTGCGGTTTGATATGAGGATAAATACCAGACCGAGTTTAATAGCGAATGTCACCGCTAGCTGTCACACGTGACTCAGCTCAGCCCACGAATGACAGCTACAGTCCATCATGTCAACTGTGTCACATCAGGTCAAGAACAAGTCAACATAACTTTTCTTATTCTAACATTAAAGTAATAAATAAGACTTCCGCAGAGTGAAACTGGAGAAGAGATGATCTTAAATCTATTAGGTTCCATCGTAACAAGCGTAGCAGCACCTATAGAACCGAGCTAATCGGCTATCCCAGGCTGCTAACTAGCCACAAGATGCTAGTTCTCTCCAAGTGATGTTACACCTGACGAATACCAGTTCAGCTGGCTGAAGCTCGTACATCGAACTGGAACGGAAAAAAATGGAAACCTCCCACAGACTTTAGTTACTAAAATGCTAAATAACAACTGCTCACTACCTGTACACGTTTAATAAACAGAGAGCAACATGAGCAACATGAGCAACATGAGCATCCCATCACAGTCCATGTTCTCGCCTCCTGACAACTGGAAGTCCAAAATTCACTTGTTATCATTCGCCGGTACGGTTCACCAACTCCTGAGGAAAATATTGGACTCCCTTTGGCTTTTAAATGTTCAGCTCTCTCCAGCAGCCGCTTGTTTACTTTGGCTCTCTGCCTCTCCTTTTCTTTGCAGTATTGTATAATCTGTATGCGTGAGCTTGTGATGTGGGAAGTCAGTGACAGCTGCTGGGACTGAACAACCAACACGGACCAGTGAACCAAAACTATGAGCTGAAAGTGTCTGAAAGCTGCATCGAGCTGAGGTGATTGATACTATTGATACTTTACTGTTTGTCACATGCTGGTTTGTTTCACACCTCTGGGCTGATTTATACCGTCCATAAACATTCACAATAGACCATATATTTCCATCACACTCTAAAGACTAATGTTGCACAAAATCCTAATATGTAATTAAGGTTTCTTACAGCAAATCTATAGTCCCCATTACTATTAATCAGGATTTCCTAATTGTCCAGACTGAGACAATTACCATAAATTAATAAGCTCCGTGCCCAATGCTCTCCGTTGGGGTCCTGTTCCTGCCCATTAAGGATTTGACTTTACATAAAAAGGGATGCAGAGACAAAGGCAGAGGGACGTTTCTACAATTCCTGGATGTCTTTTCACAGCTATAAACACCGTCGGTGGACACGTGTCTGTTCTAATCCTGCCACAGCTAAAGCAGAAAAACAAACAAAAGCCTCGTTGAGTCATCCTCTCCCTGCCTGCAAACAGCAGCTCCCCTTTAGTTTGGTATTCCTATCAGATTCTCGCAGTAATATGATATGCATGAAGCCGGTGTGATCGAGCTGGAGAACTCGCAGCTCCCCGGGGTTGGGAGGGGCGGGTTTGGATGAATTTATAGATAGGCTATCTCCTGAATGCAGCCTTTGATATCTGTGCCAATGAATTTAAGCTCTCCAGAAAGAGATATGAGGGGAGCGGGGGAGAGCGAGGGGCAATCTGGGCCCAAGTGCACAAACTCATTCTTCCAACTGACAAGCCGCTGATATCCTTTTCTAAGCATGGCATGCTTCATGTGTGAGCTGATCGCGGCTAAAGTCTGGAAGTGTCTGAGTCCTTCGTTTCTCTACAATGTGTTTGAATCTGCTCAGTCTCCAGGATACAACTTGTGCACAAAACATTTGACTTTTCAACAAAACGTGTCACATCATGTTCACATGACTTGTTGATGACGTTACCTTTTCATGTCTGGAGGTGGATGGGATGATTAGGTGACGCCGGCGGCCGCAGCTCGATACAGCGGTTCAACATTTGTAAGTGTGATAGCAGGTTTGCACAACAAAACAACATTTTTGACTGGAAGTCATCAAAGAAAGTCTCCAGCCACGTTTGTGATGACAAAGCAACGTGTCCCAACGAAACCTCGGGACACATCCAGCTGTTTTTGTGGTTACAAGATCTGATGTTTCTCGAGCCATGTTTAGGACGGCGGAACCTGGTGTTTTTGACGAGACCTCTGGACATCTCCAGGTGTGTTTGTGGCAAGAAAACCATGTGTTTTTAAACGAGACCTCAAGACATATGTGGCAACAAAACCAGTTACTTTTAACAAGATCTCTGGACATCTCCAACCTTGTTTGTGGCAACAAAACCGAGTGATTTTAACAAGACCGTGGGAAAGTTTCCAGCTGTCTTTGTTGCGACAAACAGGAACTTTTTAATGAGACCTCGGCGTGTCTCCAGCCGTGTTTGTGCCGACATAACCTCAGGATATTTTCCAGCTGTGTTTGTGGTGACATGATCTTTTCCCAACCTTAACGAAGAGGTTTTTGTACCTAAACCTAACCAGCTTCATCAGAAGATAAAATGAAACACTGAACCGAAAGAAACATTAAGTTGCAGAAATCAAAAAGGTGAGTCTCATGAGGTTGAGCTCCGTCTCCGGATGGACACGACAGAGTAGGTCAACAGATAACCTAGCTACAGATTCACTCTAAGCCGGACAGGGATACACTGCTATGAGTATGATCTGATCATTGTGACAGATGTGGCAGTCCACTCTTTACATTATGAAAATGAAATTAACTCCATGACCCTGAAGAAAACAGACTAGAGGTCATACGGTATGTTAATATTTTCACATGTGCCTATTTATAGATCCTCTCTGCAACAAATCTCACATGCAAACAGGAAAAACTCAGTTCCCATTATTAATTCTCCTCATTAATTGCACTGATATGCACTTCACTAATGTACCCAGCAGCTTTTGCTCAGTGTGACACTGCCCCCTACTGGTCATAACACGTCATTACAACGATCCCTCCTGCAGATCTAAATCACAGTGAGCAATTTCTGTCTCTGCGGCTGCAGTGAGCTTGACAGCGTGATTTATAAGGCGTGCCTCTGGGTATGACAGCTACATACATTCAGGGATAGTTCACCTATTTGAGCAGGGAGGATGTAAATCCATCACGGCTGCAGTGAGTACAGGTGAAGTGTTTGTCATAATCAGAAGGGTCTCAGTATTTAAACAAACCTTCCTCATGTGATAACATCGGGCGTGAAATCAATCATCATATTGGAAGGAGAGCAGCGGCAAACATTTGAGTCACAAGCAGTTTATGTTTTATAGATAACTCTTTTATGAAAGCCAGAGCGGCAGTGCATTAAAACACATGTGATGACGTTAAAATACTGTAATTAATGCAATCGTGCATCACTTAAACTGATGAGTGTGAGTTAATGTGAGTGCAGCAGGAAGGTTAGCTGACAACTTATTATAACAGTAACTCACTTTAAATTAGAACGTGGAATAAAATAGAAGCAAAAGTTAAGATATGGTGGTAAAATATTACTTTAGTATAAGGGAAAGTCATCTATATGATAAGTACTTGAGCAAAAGTTCTAAAGTTTCTTGTTATTAATGTACTTTAGGATTAAAAAGTACAAGTAAAAGTACATTTTTCATATATTTACATGTATGTATATGTTGTATATGAGTCGACCAACTATCAGATATGAGATTTAGCATTTTTCTGATGTGAGGAATCAGTGTTTTTTTAATCTGATTGCAGATAAAAAAATTACTTTTACTTGACATTTAATCTGCAAATAAATGAGTAACACAATTATCAAATAAATGTAGAACATCTGCCTCCAAAATGAAGTCGTAGAAAATGGAAATACTCTTACTACTTGCAGATGAAGATCACGTGATACGATCAAAAGCTCCAGAGCAGCAGTGACATGGGTGCTGAGGTGAGAGTGTGTTTTTGAGAGCTGTTTTCAAGGTTTAACCCCAAAAAGGACGGAGCCAGTTCAGACTGAGAGGCCACAGCTCGGCCACGAGATCAGCGGACGACGACAAACCTGGCAACCCTCCGAGAAAATAGACTCAATTCAGCCGTCACCAGGTAGAGACAGAGCGGCACCGCAGAGGAAATAAACACAATAACTATGTTCCTCACCAAAATAAAACTCATATCCTCTAATAGTCACACACACGGTAACAAAACTCAATATTTACTGTGGATAAAAAATGCAAAATACTGTGAATCAGATCATTTTTTGCATTGAGGGAAAACATATGAAAGTGTGCTGAGCTCCCACAAAACGTCACGCTTCTTTTATTATTTTTCATCGCACTTGTTAAAGTTTATCTTAAAGTTTATCCTCACACTACATAACAGTTGTTGTTTTAAGGTTTTCTTCTTAAAAAATGTTGCATATATATATTTTTTAATTGTTAACATTCTATAACCTGCTTCAGTCTGAACTCAATCACAAAGATTAGTGTTAGTAATGTACATTTCTACAAACCACAGATGTGTTAAAACTTCTTCTTGATCCAACTGTAAGTTCCTGACAACACTGTGCTTAAAGTCTTGTTCGGGTTCAGGTAAGATAAAACAGCTGAACTGGTCACCACCAACACAGCTGGAGACGTCCAGACTTCCCATCAAAAATATGTTTTTTCTCGCCCCCAAAGATGTCGGGAAATCATCCGGACGTCTCACTGAAAAGAAACGGTTTTGTCGCCACGAACATGGCTGAATATATCGAGAGGTTTTGTTCAAAATGGGGAGTTTTGACGCTTACAAATGTTGAAATGTCTCAAACTGCTGTTTCTGTCTCTGACTCCACCTTCCCCTCCACCTACTGACGTGAAAGTCAGCTCATATTCGTGTAAACAGTAAGTAGAAATGTCAATATGGTGCGAATGACACGTACAAATCGGAAAACATATCTGTGCTTTTTCAGATCATTAACTCCCAACATTTCATCCTGGCGACTGGGCTGAACTACGAGCACGTCAACAAAGCAGATTTGAATTTGACAACACACGCAGCGGCAGTGTTTCCTGCGTATTATTCAAATTAATACATTTTACATCCATTCGCATTAAATATGCATGTATTAAAGGGATAGACGTGTGTGTTCTCCGAGTTAATACTTGGTATTGCAGTAAGGCTTATTCCCCTTGTCACTGTTAATGATTTAAGACATGCTAATGCATTGAGTGCAACACAAACATAACCGCTGGCTAACAGGCAACCTCCACCCACTCCCAGCACCATCCGTCCATCCTGCAGCACAGCTCCGGATCTATTAAGTGGCCTCGACTGCGTACGCCCCCCGGGGCCCAGCTTTTATGTGACACTCAACAAATGACATCATAGATCCTTCAGGTATAAAATGAACCCCTCCATCATTAAATTGTGTGATTTATAAATGTCTGAATCTCAGCTCAGTTTAATGGCTTTCTCCTGGTGCAACTTGTATAATGAAACTCACACTTCCTCTCTGTCTTAACGCGTTCAGGAGGTTTCAAGGAGCTTAAAAACGGAGCGTGTGGATAAAGTTACAGTGCGCCGTCTGAAACTTCTGCGTAAAGATTTCAGAAAAAAAGTTTGGTGCTGCGGGGAGAGCAACAGTTTTAACTTCTGCCTCGAGGAAGCATATAAATGTTGGTGAGGTTTCTACTGCTCGACAGGAGGCGTCGCGCGTGATCTGAGAAATGTTTTATACACTGACACACACGCACGAGGATGTGAAACAGCTCCTTCGATGTCAGTGTTTACCTGTAGGACCTGTAGAAAGATGAGCGTGTGAGAGGACAAACTGCTACATCGTGACTCAAAAGTGCATATTCTCAGCCTGGGGCTATCTTCAGTTGGCTCGGATAACGAAACCCCCTTTTCACTCACAGATCGTTTACCCAAGGTTAACCTTCGCTCAGGGTTTACTGTCAGTTCGAACACACAGCTCATGTTTATATTCTAGTATAGTTTGCTTTAGTCCCGTTTCACATCGGCGTGTTTTAGCTCCCCGCGCTGAGTTCAGTCTCAGGGGATAACCCCACAAACTCAAACTCAGCGAGCCCACTCGCAATGTGCCAAGATTGTGCCGGTGTGAAACCTTAGTTTGAGGCTAACGGCTTTCCGAAGCCTCCGGCTGTGGTGGCAGCGTGCAACTTTAACTCTAACCCAAAGAAAATGGGAGCAATTTTCCATTTAACCAAAAGTAGAAGAAGCTACTGTGCACGGCTGATAACCAGGGAGAAGCCAGAAGGGAAGAAGAGGAGGAGGTCTTACTTTAGAAAGTGTTTTCTCAAAGAGTGTCACAATGATAATAAGTTGTAGGGCTGACCTGAAAGCGTCGTCACGGTAATTGACATCCAAATAAAAAGGTTTTAGGGTCTGTTTGTTCTCTGAAGAGGAAGCTGCATCGTCGGCAGTGAAAAAACGAGGCCAAAGACTGATGAGGAGCAAAGAAGTGCAGCTCCTCCTCACGAGGGAGCTCTTCCTCCAAGCTGCTCAACACGGACGCCTCCTCTCCTTCTGTCCTCGTCAGCCATCAGTAAATAAAGACCACATGTTTGAGGATCAGGCAGGTCACTCTCACTGGAGCTTCGGAGGGATTCAGGACATGTTCACCCCTTGTAACCAAGTTATGGTGGCAGATAATCTGCTACAAGGTTTAAGATTTTGTTTGCCAGTTTGCTAACTATTCTTGAGGTAATGCTCATTTAGCAATTTAGCCAATCGATCGGCCGATACGTGCACGAAGAAGGCGCCCTGCTTCATCAGCTTCATCAGCATGCCTGTCCAACTCCATCAATCCATTTTTCAATTACATGGATTCACTTCATTCAGAGCAACTCCGCAGTTGCTTTATTGCTACCTAAGGTGCTGAAGGGCATTCTGGGAATCCACTAAATGCAGACTGTGGTTCACAACTAGAAAATATAAGGACGCTAAATAAAACCATGTTATTCTCTCTTTGCGACTGCGATTCTTTCAGAGGATGGACCGCATGCAGATAACGTCCACGTTTCTTGTCCCATCTTTTTTCATTTTGCCACGATACCTCCAGCACTGCGTCCTTCTTGTTGTTTTATAAGAGAGAGAGAGAGAGAGAGATGGCTAAGATGGACAAACTGGGGTATATATATATATATAATACATATACTGTATATAGTTCCTCACATCGCCACACATTTACAGAGACAGAGAAACACAGCCCCCCCTGTGGATTCAATCCTGGAGCATGTTCTCTTCTTCAAAGCCAATTCATCTTCATGCATGTCTGCATCCTATGGAGCCTCTCTTTACAAGGATTAGCATAATGAGGCAGCACCGCAGCACATTAAACAGCCACTTCTCCGGCTCTTTCTTCACCTACATGTCACTTCTTGCCTTTCACTCTCACAGAGAGGACGACCGCCACCGTCGTCACACTCTGCGGGGCGTCCACTGGCCGCAGGAGATAGCACGCACAAGGTGTGGGTTTTTTTTTTTATTGTGACATTGGGTGTGCACATCATGCTGTAAACTAAAGTGTAATCAGATATAGATACAGAGGAGCAGCGTGGATTAGGAGTGTCTAAGTGGAGGTGCAATGAAGGACAAAATGGTAGATAATAAATGGAGAACACGGACGGTATGTGGAGCGGCACAGAGCTGCTAACGGAGGCTTAACGCAATCAATATTGTTTATGAGAAGGTGTGTGTGTGTGTGTTTGTGTGTGTGTGTATGAGAAAGATAAGGGCTTAAGCACAACACTGAATATCAGCAGGAACAGCAGACACCTGAAGGTGAACAACACCGGTGGAAAAAGTAAGTTTGGCCAGGACCTACTGAAGATTGACGGGCGTCTGCTCTCCACCTATGAACAGATACTTAGAGGTAGACTGAAAGACACCACCTGTGATCTGGGTAATTATGAACAATAAGTGTTAGTGAGGGCTTTACAGATCAAGTCTTAATCCTCCTGAACAGCTCACGGACTCAAAAGGGGACGATGACGTTAGCTAGCATACTGCTGCTGACAGAAAACCACACTGACTGCGCCTCCCCACTCACCCAGACTCGTCGTTGCGCCACGCTAATCTCCGTTTGTTTACGTCTGCTTCCCCGTGAGACCACGAGGGAGGGATCCCGCGTGCGCCCAGCTTCAGTCTTCAAAGCCACGAAGCCACAGCGCTAAATATCACTATCTGCACCGCAGCACGGAGCCGTTTAGTCAAGATGTTTTAAAATTATTGAACCAAATTGTTGTAAATTCGGACAGACAGACTTCTTGCTTCATAGTTAGATGTTTATATGTTTTAGCGACAGCATTATCATTATGTTTATGGCTACTAGCACAAAAAAGTGTTACTGCAGCAAACCAGTATTGACAATAACAGTGACAGGCAGAGAATGAAATATTGATATTGTGTTAATTAATAATTGACATGTGATAATAAAATATAAATAATCCGGCGCCTCTTAAATCGTTTCTGTCTCTTTCTGGCTTTATTACAGTAGGTGGTGCTTTAACACTGGTTACCATCCATCATACAACAGAAGAAGAAGCTGCAGTAACATTAAACTGTTAGCTGTGTGCAACATGGATCCGCTGAGTATCATTTCTCTCTATATACATCGTGATAATATCGTTCTCATAAATTCTTCTTGCCACTGAGAAGATGTGATAATCGTGACAGCCCTAAATGTTGCTGTAGATTATTTTAAAATGAGTTTGCATCAAAACATAGAGAATCATCATGTTTATACGGCGAATCATTGGCTGTTTTCATTTACAGTTTGCAGAATCTTTTGTGATGGAACAGAAAAGCAAGTTATCACATTTGTTTCCTGTTTTTTTTCTGTTTTGTCCTTCTGCTGTTCTCAGATGTTTTTTTTTCAGTCAAACAATCCTTTCAGGTGCAGGAGCATTTTGTGTGTTCGCTCCCCAGAGTGGCACTAAAAATACATTTTAAAAAAAATTGCCACCAGGAGAGAAGAGAAGAGACTGAGGCTAATCTTTTTCATAGTCTCTCTTCCAGTTTTGTTTTCAGGGTTTGTTTGTGTTTATAGCACATTTCACAGTCATCTCCTCCAACAGTCCCTCCCTTTTTTCCAAGTTGCCATGGAACCCATCCACACGTTCTCCCCGCCGGCCGAACCCAACTCGCCGGTTCTGGGAAAAAAAAAAAACAACCTTTCATGGGCTCACAATCGCTATTAAAGAGTGGAGATGAGGTGCCTCCGTTCCAGTGGCTGACTTATTCAAATCACTCCTTCTGCCAAACAACTGGAACGATAAGAAAAGCATCCGTATCTTATTAGGTGTAATCATAATTGACAGGTATCCAAAAGCAGATTCCGTGCACGCGGGTTTATGTGTGCAACATGCACAAACATCTGCGTCTCCCACGGTTTGTTGTGAGATCGTGCTTAACCAGCCGGAGAGGAAGTGAAACAGGAGAGAGTATAATCTGAAGACAGAGGAGCGGTGCAGCCGCGAGGAGCATTCGTTTTGCACCAGCGGACAAGAAATTAGAAGTTTTTGTTTGCAAAGAAAAAGAATAAATATTAATATTGAAGCTGGTGTGCAGGGTATACCATTGCAGAACGCCCAAAATGCCCCTGAACGCAACTGGACAGGCCGGCAAACCAATCAGATCAACAGGCGCGTGCAAGTAGAACAATACTTTATGGAGTAGACGTATATTTGATCAGCACTGCCTCGTTTGTGTCAGTGTCACACCACCAAATGAGACGGTAGCTTTTGGAAAATCCCTCCAGGAGAGTTCTGGAGTTTACGTTGTTTTTCCGAGTCAGAATCAAGTCATGCGTTGGTATTTCTCCTCTGTTGGACAGTTGCAGAAGGTCTCTGACTCAGCACCTCACCCGGTGTGAATCATCTCAGAGCTGTTCTATAGGATCCGGTTTCACACCCTCCTGAAAGCCTGTTCTGTATTAATGTGTTGAAACTGGGAGGTGCCGGCGGAGAGAACGGCTCTCAGAGCTGCACTTCCTCTGATTCAATGCTAAAATTATACAGTTGAAAAGTCATTTTCATTTGCTGCCAATCCAGCGGTTTAGGCACCATCTGGCGCTCCTAATGAGCTCATGATGACTCATTACCTGCTTTTGTTACGCTCTCGAATGGTTCTGAGATGGAAGAGATCATATAACATCATTTAGAGTTGAAGCCTTTGGCACAACCAGGTCTTGCACAAACACAAAGTCACAAAAGGACTGCGTACAAATAAGACAAATAGACATTATGTTGCTCCCAAAGAGTGAAATGCACCTTTAACTGCACTGCAGAACAAATACATCTCGGCGTATCCTTTTGTGAGTTGGATGTGCATCTACATGTTTCTGTATCATGACGCGGTTGAATATTATTTCTGACGTACGCGATTCAAGTCACGTCATAACTGGAAAATCGGATGAATCGTGGGTTTGGAGTCCAGACTTTTGGGTTCAGATATGAGATTTAATATATTATTATCACACTTCTTATGTGTGTGTTATTATAAGTTATCTCTGTTTTTTGTTTTAGTGGCCCGTCTGGCTGCATGTGTGTGTGTTAGTGCACCTGAGTTACATGTTAGAAGCCGTAAACGTGAGTTTTATTCTCCTGTAACTTGATGAGTGGCTAATCTTTCAGATTAGAGTCGGCAAATCCTAAAAAAAAAGAATAAGACGTGACTGTGTGATGTGACAGAACATGAGAACGAAACAAGAACGAAGAATTTTTCTGTAACATTTTCCATGTGGACAAAAATGCTCCGGGCCTCTAAAGTGGTGCCAGAATAAAATCGATGTTTGAACTCGTGTGGTTTGCTGGTCAACAGAGGGCATAACGCTACCGTGGAAGGAAGCATCCTTTCAGAGTAAAAGACGGCGAGCAGCTCTTTACATCTGTGCGCTTCTGAGAGGCTTCGGCTGAGTCAGTCTGCAGTTTGTGGATGGAATTGAGATTCCGACTGTCACATTATTCAGATTTGGCTTTTAAACTTTAAAATAAACGGCACTTCATTCTTGCCGTCAAAATCTCTCCGGATCAACAGTTTGAAGAGTCAGCTCTTTCCACAACAACTCTGCGCAGAAAAAAAGTTTGGAAAGAGCGAATGGATTGTTTTATAAACCGTGCGGTGGAAGACTAAGAATGAATGCTGGACTTGGTTTTCTGATCGATTTGAAGTTGAATGAGAGATGAAGGGATTTGATTAGGAAACGTTTAGAGCTAAACATGATGAATGTGGAACACGCTCGCTGTATTTTTACTGTATGTGACTTTGTTAGAGGAGATGGAGGCGGACGTGCTCTGCGGCTCGAACCCGTCCCGACAACTCCGACGCACTGGACGCATTTCCTCACCCTGAACGTGATTCCTTGATCAGGATCTAATGGGGAGGTGCACGCCAGGTCTAAAAATACAAACACAGCTCATTACACCTCATGCTCTTTCCCTGACGAATCATTCGCAGCTGCTCCTGACCCAGATTCACACTCGCTCCCTGATAGGCGATGCTGTTTGTCCACCCAGAGACGGCGCAGAGCGAGAGGGGAAGCCCCCCTCATACGTCAGGATTGAGATCTATGTCTCTGACGCTCCGGGGGCCTCGCATCCCCAGAGTCTGATCCCCGTCCCCTGGGTGAGATCTGGAGTCTCTGCCTCTCCCTCCCTCCCCTCCCGCTCCAGATCCCACTCTGAGTTCGGATGAGATTTACCGTGAGCCGTTCTGTTTTGATGCAGTCGTGTCGCGCTCTCCATTTTTTTTTTGACAAGTTCCCTTTTTCAATACGTCTCTATTTTCTCGTGGCTCACTACTTTTATTTGCCTTCTTTTTAAGTGTTAATAAGCGTGTTTGTCCTCCAGCTTTTTGGGGCTCATTACTAACAACTATTTATGGAAGAAGATGCAAAATAACAACAAAGAAGAGAGTCTGAATTAAAGTCAACCGTGAGCCTCTCTGAGCCCGAACAGAGGGTACAGGAGAAGCTTAAAGTTTTAGGAAATAAAGTACATCGCTTATTGATCATTGGACCGGCGGGTTCGCTCTTCAGGATTCGTCTCACTCGCGTAACTCAATCATTTTGTGCAGCATCTCTCTGGAGACACGCACAGAGACGTTACCTGACCCGACTCTAAAAAACTAATTACACGATGAACCCACACAGCACCGAATTTAACGACAGCTGAGAATAATTAGTTTGTTTTGGGGGGGGGGGGGG
>OMLP01019870.1:0-10085 GCA_900302685.1 Spondyliosoma cantharus
TCTCCACTAAATATAGTGTCTGGCGGGGTCCGGTTAATGCATGGCTGTTTTTCGCTGGTGCACACTGAAGGACACTGCTGGCTGGCTCTGCAAAGACACGCACGCACGCACGCACGCACACACACACACACACACACACACACACACACACACACACACACACACACACACACACACACACACACTCACTCACTCATGTCAGCCTTGATGTCATGCACATACATTAGCCTTTATCCTGCAGGAGACTTGCTCCCTCAGAAGAATGGAAACTGAACTCCTCTTCTTTGGCCCCTTTTCAACACCTAAAAATGTGGAAATGGCACTAATGATTCCTTGTTACCGCGGCGACATTTGGACAGTATACTGTGGGAACTAGTACATGTGTCTGCCTTTGGCTTGTTGCCTGTTTCTATGTGCAGTATGACTGTTATGACACCATGCAGGTGGCATGTACGATGCTGAATCAAAGGAGCGAGCCTGCGGGTTTGTGCTGCTCATTGCAGTTCACTGAGTGCATCACACCAAGAAAGCAACTATCAATCATTTACATTTCTGTGGAAACGGGGGTTAAATTGGGCCAGAGCCAGAGAGCCTGTGAGAACAAGTTGCTTTTGTGCTCGTGCTGCAGATGCAGAGTGAGTCCAAGTCAAGTCACTTTCAATTATAGGGACAAAATGACAAATCAGAAATGCACCTTCATAAGGCTTTACAATCTGGACATCACATGACGCCCTCTCTCCTTCGTACCGCAGCCATTAGAAGAGTTAAACGGTTTCATTTTTTGAACAGCCCACAACTTCCTTCACCCATATCCAACTCGCTCAAAAATTCCCTGAAAAATGAAACGGCAAATCCATTCATTTTAATTTGTTCGCCTTTTTGGCAAATAATCTTCACTTGGGTATGGCTCAGTAGATTTCCTCTGGAGCTTTCAGCTCACAAAATGAGACTGAAAGCCAACTACTATTTCCAAGGTCAAGCATAAACCTTCAGGCTCGATTTATCAGCCTTTATCTCTCTTCCGGGTAGTGACAATACCACAACACATACAGTTTACTCCCTTTTAAGTCCCTTAAAAATGTACTTAAAAAGCTAAAGGACATTTCCTCAATAGGACCAAATATTGTTCTTATTCTGTAAAGTATGTCCGCATAAATTACTTACTAAAAAACAGTTTAGATATATAAGTTAAGATATATAACAGTGTATCCATGCATGCTGCACTGTAGCTTGTTTTAGACAGTATTGGTTAACACACAGGCTGCTAATCACACAAAAACATTTTGTAGCACAGGAAGGAAACTACTGATAATAGTTTGAACTCCCTGTTTTCAGCTCACACTTCTTATGTTACATCCTTTCTGTGTTACTTTAGAGCATCACTTATAATATATTTAAGTTACTTCAATCCCTAAACTCATATATATAAATAAATACATGAAGAAATGTACTATTAGGCTTTGATTTAAGGTGTAAAGGAACCGATTTCTAATTCCCAATTTCAACCCCTGCAATGTATGGAAGATGATATGAAAATAATTCATCTGGGATTTAGACTCCATCCACTCATGTAAGTTCTGCTTCGGAGATGATGAAAAGAATATAAGAAGAGGAAAAAGAAACAGAGTTGTGCTTGGACATCAGCTACTGTGTGTTATGGCTAGCTGTATTTGAAGCTTCCATCTGTTTTGCTGTAGGCAATTTGCTCCCTCCATGTGTAATGTCCATCTGGCTTGTTAAGAGCTTCCTATCATCAGCATGACTTGTTCTGATGATTTCCTTTTTTTTTTTTTTTTTTTTTTTTTTTTTTTTTTTATAACCAGTCTTCAAATCAATCATCTTCTGCTTTCCACAGAGTGGAGAATGCATGCACTAAGCTGGTGCAGGCTGCCTCCATGCTGAAAGCCGACCCGTACTCGGTTCCTGCTCGAGATTACCTCATCGATGGCTCCAGGGGCATCCTCTCCGGGACCTCTGACCTCCTCCTGACCTTTGATGAAGCCGAGGTACTTTTATTTTGTTTGACTCATCAGTTTACCAGCATAAGTTTGCTTTAGATACAGCGTCTTCAGTTTTAGAGGTTTAATGACGGTGTTATGGTTTTCTACATTTGGCATGATGTGGTGCTGACCCCAACTCCAGAAACAAAATGGTTTATTTCGCTGCCTCTTGTGCTCTACAGTTCTCCTAGTGCATCTGCTTAGCTTTCTTTCTCTTTTTTTTTTATCTGGACTGACCCGGATGTTTACAGATGATGTAACAGATGAGTGGAAATGCGTCAATACGACATCACATCCTCTGCACTTGGCTGGATATAAACATAAATGAAAGCAGGGAGCAGACCTGGTGATAAGCTGATTGATTGCAGCGCAACTAGATACCTAGCCAGGAATTATGGCCCCTGCACGGAAGTGAACTGTGCCAACAAGGAGCCAAATATGTCCTGAACAAGGCTGCCAGAGTACACTAGAGTACACTAGAGTGGAGCTTGAGCATGCAAAAATAAATAGCGATGCACTAGATTGCAGTAATGCATATTTAGCATAGAAAATGTGTGTTTATTTGGACTTAATTTCAACTTTAATTCATGTTAAATTAAATGCTTATTTTTGTATACATAAATACATTTACAGTAAAGATTGCTGCCCAACGTTCTCTGACGAGGTCTATTTTCTAACCGTAAAATATCCTGCATCATTTTGATAATCAAATTTGGATGGTAATGAAAAAGAAAAGAAACCAGGAAAGGACACACACTTATACCATGCAGATGATTTATGGTATCGTATCATGAAAACAATATAATGTCAGTATATTTCAGAACCCTATTTAAATTGACCTGTTGTCAACAAATGTTGATTCATCTCAAGAGAGTGTAATGTGCCTCAAAACCCCAGCATTGGTAAGGCTGTGAAATTTAATGTGTCTAGACTGAAACCCTTGAACAAAACACCTCTAGCCAACAGAAGGTGAGAAATGGACAAAACATAGATAAAATACCTTGTAATTGAGTTAAAGGTTGCACCATTGATTTTCATTGAGCAGAAACTGAGCTGAAAGGGGTTTTTAATGAACACTTGGGCATCGCAGACAGGTCTGGTTTGCCCTTGGGTGTTGTAATGCCTATAAAGAAGACAGAAAGGTAGATAAATATACCACACGTGTCTGTGGAGCTCTTACACAAACTCGTCCTAAATCTTGAACCAGGCAACACTATCATCTATCAGGCTCATCGTTCTGTTCCTCTCTGGGATGGAGAGTATAAAAAAAAAGTTGCAGATCAGCTCTCTGGGGGCAGACATCAGGCTGTCTGCAGCAGTCAGCAGGAGTCATCAGTCAGCGGTGCCATCATGTTTTCCAATGCAGCTCAGGCATTGCTCTGTATAACAGTTCACATAAAGCTGGAGTGAAGCAGGACAAAGAGGCTGGAATGTCAGTAGGCAGCATTATCAGAGTGTAATTAGAGAGAATGTGAATGGGGATGAGGGGGGGCTGTGTTTGCATAATCACGTCCTCTCTGGGAATGCTGCATCATTGTTTTCCGCTTAGCTTTTGTCGTTGTTTTATCTCGTCATTGTCACAGGTGCGCAAAATAATCCGTGTGTGCAAAGGCATCCTGGAGTACCTGACGGTGGCGGAGGTGGTGGAGTCTATGGAGGACTTGATCACGTACACAAAGAACCTGGGACCAGGTCAGTCTGCTGATGCGGTTGCAGCAAGATCACGTTGTTAAATTCTTGACTTGACAGTATCTCAGAGAGTTGCTGTCAGTGTTGGCAGATTTAAGGATGCTTTTGCTGGAGTGAGCATTTTGTTTTTGCTATGTTGGCTTTTGTTTGTTGTTTCGAAAGTATAGCTCAAAACTTCTACTTAATCTGGCAAAAAACACGTTTTTTCCTTTAATGTATCGTTATGAAGTACATGTTGTTTGCACACATTTAATGGCTATAAAATAATGACCCCATCAGTATTTACGTTGGTTTCCTATAAACTATCCGCTGTGCAATTTTGTCTGCCACGTGGCACAAAATCAATCTCACAGGAAAATTATTTATGTATCAATCCTAATGTGACGATGAGCAATTATCCAGACCTTTTATTTATTCTATGAAAGACTATTTAGCTCCTCATAAACCCAAATTTAGAACGTTGTGGAGATGTGAGGAAATGCTTGCAAGCAAAACAGCAAGCGATATAAGCAATAATGCAGGGTGAATGCTTTTGATGAAGATGACAGTGTGGGTGCAGTATGGATCACCACTTAAAAACCTTGGTGCAGGGGGAGCCGTTTAGCTCAGTGGGTAGAGCAGGTGACCCATATACAGAGGCTTTGTCCTCGCTGCAGCGGCCTCGGGTTCGAGTCCCAGCCTGGGGTGCTTTGCTGCGTGTCCAAATATCCCTAACCCTAACCCTATCCAAAAAAATATAATTTAAAAAAAACAAAAAAAACAGGTTGTGGTAGTGCAGGTTGCATTTGTTAATGTATTACAGTTGAAGTACAGCATTTCCCCCAACTATTAGTTCTTTTAAAATACCACTCAAAGGCTTTTATCTAAGTAATCATACTCCGTTCCTTTCCACCTCTGTTTTATTTGTCTGTATCCAGGAATGACAAAGATGGCAAAGATGATAGATGAGCGACAGCAGGAGCTGACACACCAGGAGCACCGTGTGATGTTGGTCAACTCCATGAACACCGTCAAAGAGCTGCTGCCCATCCTCATCTCAGGTAATCACACACTTCTTCATGAAGTGCCTCTTTATTTTTTTTATACGATGCTTGTGTCCATTTCTTCATTACACCATTTTCCTACACAATTATATTTCATCTCAATATTTTTGTCCTGCAATATTGTGATGTTTATCGTGAGTTCTGTTCCGTCTTTCAGGAATCAAAATCTTTGTGACAACCAAGACGTCTGGCAGCCACGGCGTGGAGGAGGCCTTGAAGAATCGTAACTTCACTTTCGAGAAGATGAGTGCCGAGATCAACGAGATCATCAGAGTGCTGCAGCTTACATCCTGGGACGAGGATGCGTGGGCCAACAAGGTACGTGCAATAAATTATACACGCCAAAATCACATGCACACGCTGTTTTTATGAATATACTCGAGCAACAGGAGACTGCTTTGCTCTTGGAGTGTTTACACTTTCTTTTATGGATCACAGCTGGAAGCAGTGTCTGTACGAGCATAGATTGAATTTTGTCGCGCCTCGCTGTGTTCTCACTCACTCCCAGAATGCCTTTGGCAGGAGGCCGCAGACCATAGACATTATACAGTGATGTTTAACAAGGCATGCACTTTGTCTCATCAGGATGACTTTATTTCAAGGTGTGAAAAATGCTTTTGCTACATCTCCACCTTACAAACAGTGTTTAAAGAAGGAATCCTTTAACTTCCTCTCTGTCTTTATGTAGCCGGTTCAATCTTTTGGCTTCTTTTATGTAATTTCTCCTCTGCGCTGCACGTTCTGCTTCTTTCCTGTCCCGAAACTATTTCCTGTGCCACTTCTTTTTCTTTTGGTGACACTTTTTTTCCTGTTGGTATGTCCACTTCAACATTTGTATTTATGTCGTTCTTCCTTTCTTTTTACCGTTTCTTTCTCCCTTCACCCCCTGTAGAAGGTAAGCCCTCACCACGCTCGCCCCTTGTTGTGCAGCAGCATGTCTGACAGATGTGTGCGCTGTCTGCTTTGTGGTGCCATAGTGTGCTTATCAGTAGCGAGGCAGTTCTGAGGTTTAACTGTTGACTATTATTAGAGTGTATTAGCAGTTTAAATATTTTTGTACTGCTAATGGAATGGTGTTTATTGAATAAGTGTCAAACAGGTTGAATTTCTGAAGTGTTGACTATTTCTTTATGGATTTGTTTTGCTTCATGACATTGTATCAGCGTCTGTGTGTCCTCCTCCTATGTCATTTTAACCTCACCATTTGCATGTCCTTAACCCGTCTTGATTATTGATTGACCTGACTCGTGCAGTATCGATGCAGGGTGTCATTAATGAGATTTCTCTCAGCATTCACCCGACAACTTGAACAGCCATAGGAGGAGAGCACATAGAAAACCTGATCTGGACTTTTGTTGTATGAATGGCTCATTTTTACTCCCTGAACACTAAACATGCCTTTCACTTCCCATAATCCCTATTACTAATGCCATGAATTACACCTAGTCTTAATTTCTAAGTAATACCAATGTGTGTTTGATTATAGGCTCTGGTGAATGTGTGTTTGACAGGATCTTTGCACTCGTATCAAATACAGTCTTTCATGTTACTTCACTCGCTTGTTCACTCACACACACAGGTGGTTAGTGACAGAACAGCAGCTGCACGTGTTTGAACAGTACACTCATACACCCACACGGCTCTGGTGACATCACTTCACACCTTTGTACTTCCTGTTTCTTTCTTTTTTTTTAAATCCCTTCCCTTGTGCACTCCCTGTTACTAACACAAACATGCCTGTTGCTTTCTTTCATTTTGACAATAGGTTTATTGTGAGGGTCTCAGACATATTTTGTGATGAATATCTTTGAAACAAGCAACCGAATTCAGAACTCTCGCTGAACCCTGTGGTGGAGATTTAGACAATTTATGAAGGATAGTTACTTGGGTTTTCTGAATGTCTATTCTCATGTCACAAGAATAAGCTAATTTCACTGCTCATTCATCCGCTCTTGTTCTCCTGCTTTGCTACATGTCCGACAGGACTCTGCTTTGTTCTGCAGACTCTGACAATGAGGGGCGCTCATTGTCGAGTTAGCCGCTGTTGGACAGAGCGTTTGTATTTCCATCCGCTCTGATTGAGATACAATGGAGTGTCGTTTGGCTTTTATAACATGACACGCTCATTATTGATCATGTGAAAGGATGATGGAAACAGCATGTGATACATGGTTTGTGCCTGACGGATGTTACAGATGCTGCACATGAACTTTTCTGTGTGTGTCTTGAATAAGTAAACCATGTGACTTGCCCGCTCCAAGCTCAGTTTCAATGAGTCATCATGACCTTATTTTTTAAATACGAATATATTTATTTAACAACGTGCTTTAAAGAAGCAGTTATTCTTAAACAGACACACTTTTGCTTTTGCCTGTAGTAGTATTTTTCCATCTAGATTGTTTTGGTGCAAGTTACCAAGTTTTGGAGATATCAGCTGTAGAAGACCTTGGCATGTTGTGCTCAGTGTGAATGGGGTGAACTGTCAGTTTACTCTCGTTCACACAGTGTAATAATCAGGTTATGATTTGTAGAGAAACATTTATACATGAAATGGCAGATCGAGTCCTTTCTTCTTTTTTTCTTTGTTTGCATTGATTTCCCTTCTAAGTTATTCATTCATTCTGTCTTCCGAACCCAAAGGACACAGAGGCCATGAAGAGGGCTCTGGGGCTTATCGACTCAAAAATGGCCCAGGCTAAGAACTGGCTGAGGGATCCGAACGCTCAACCAGGTAATAAACACATGCTCCTCCTTTTAACTGTTCGTTCTGTCACTATCATGTCCTCAGGCCAGCAATCCCCGACATAATTCATGCGCTGACATTGCGTTGTGTTTTCAGGGGACGCAGGCGAGCAGGCCATCCGCCAGATCCTCGATGAAGCTGGGAAAGTGGGTGAACTGTGTGCTGGGAAGGAGCGCAGAGACATCCTGGGCACAGCCAAGACGCTGGGCCAGATGACTGACCAGGTGTCTGAGATGAGGGCCAGGTAATCATAAAAACACATTTTCTGTTTCTGTGTCCCAGTTACAGCAAGATAACTCCCCTCATATCTCACGCAGCCCATGCCTCTTTTTATGAGCGGATCTTGTGTTCCGTTACTGTGTGTTGCCTTGATTCTATAACCAAATTTTCATTGGTTATATGAACAGTATTAATAAATGTTTCTTTGTTTCTTATGTTTCATTTTCCATCCTTAAAGTGTAGGCAGCGTAAGGCAGTAAGCATATTGGAGGGGATTATAGTGTGTAAGGGTGGAAGTGATATTCATCTGACATGAAATCTGATCACAAGGGACCCTGAGTCACGCTAGATTAAAAGCAGCTGTCTGGTATTAATCCATAATCTACTTTAACCCCTGGTTGATATACTCGTCTGAAAACTGAGAGATGCCTCCGAGCCTCGTCTGGAAATCAGGGCATTAGGTTAGGAAGTACTATTTTCAAAACAGGAAGACCATAAGGCTTAAAGTTTTGAGTCAACAAACAAAGAAGTGTGCATGTGTGGCCTTTTTGAAGGCACAGCGATGCTGCAGTTTATGGAATCCATGTGTTTTCCCATCTGTCCACCCCAGAGGTCAGGGCGCGTCCCCAGCTGCCATGCAGAAGGCACAGCAGGTTTCCCAGGGGCTCGACGTGCTAACTGGCAAGGTGGAAAATGCTGCTCGGAAATTGGAGGCCATGACTAACTCCAAGCAGGCCATCGCCAAAAGAATCGATGCTGCACAGGTGAGTCATTAACTTCAGTTGCCTTTCAAAAGCATGGATTCAGTTCTCTACATGCAGGTATTTGATGGTTTTTCGTGCCATTCTACACCTGCAGAACTGGCTGGCAGACCCTAACAGCAGCCCAGAGGGAGAGGAGAACATCAAGGCCCTGCTCACAGAGGCCAGAAAGATCGCAGACATGTGTGAGGACCCCAAAGAAAGAGAGGACATCATGCGCTCTCTTGGAGAGATCGCTGCCATGACTGCCAAGCTGTCAGATCTCAGAAGACAGTGAGTTATTGACTGTTGGAAATGTTGCATCATTTATTTATGCTGAGCTTGTGTTTTTTTTTAGTCAGAGCCCGACTTCCTTTCTCTCTATCCCCACTGATCTAAATCAAATTGCATCTGTTTACCAGTGTTGCTGGGTGTTTGTTTTTACATAGGCAGGAACATTTGAGAAATCAGTGTTGATTAATGTTTATCAACTTGGGCTTGAAATCAGTGATTTTTTTTTCTTCTTTTTTTATCTTTTCTAATTTTCCTGCAGTAATTCTCTTCTGAATTTAAAACATGCACACATGATTATTCTACGTGTCAGAGCCGATTTGGTGCTACAATTCAACTGGAGCTGTTCTCATTCCTCTTAGTAAAAGTTGACTGCAGTATAGATTTTGTACTTCAACAGGAATAGTACAAACCCCCCAATTTTACTACATTTTAAGGTGAACTACTCCTGATTTGGACTAAGCTTGGCAGTGTGGAAGTGCTGTTAGTCAAACTATTTGCTCTCTAACTCTAGCTGGCTATTTAGAGGCCTCATGTCTTCATAGTAAAACACAACCGCAGACATTTTTGCTGTTTTAACTTCCTTATAGGGGTAAAGGTGACACTCCTGAGGCCAGAGCTTTGGCTAAACAGATCGCAACAGCCCTGCAAAATCTGCAGTCCAAGACCAACAAAGCTGTGGCAAACAGCAGGCCTGCAAAGGCAGCTGTGCACTTGGAAGGAAAGATCGAGCAGGCGCAGCGCTGGATCGACAATCCCACCATAGATGACAGCGGCGTGGGTGAGTCTGACTCCCATCCACCCTAACTTCCTCCTCTGTCTATCTTTCTCTCACACTCCTTCACATTCTTTCCACTGCTCCTGTGGTTAAATTGCAGACCAGACACTTTGTGCACATTGCTTTCTACTGTACAAGCCATTCCACATCGCTCTCCCAGCACTGTAATTAGTGTTTTGGCTCGTCTCCTCTCAAACCTGGACATCGTTTTACATGTTTACACTAGAGCTGCAGGCTGATTGGTTAACACGATATAATGGAGGCCATGCTTACAAAGAAGGAACATGAAATGATGCAGAAGATGCAATACTTGTCTTTCCCCTGTAGTGTTGATATATGCACTCAGGTAAATACCAAAACTACTTTGCATTTAATGGGCAGCTGTCTGCAGGAAGTTTGATACTGGCAGCTAACTTTATGGTGAAGAAATGCTGAAATAATTGACAACATCCTGATTTCGCACAAATACCAGGAGCAGGCTTGCCACTTTAGTACACAAGTTTATTAAAGCTGATGCTGTAGAAGACTATTGATAACAGACTATCAATAATGGTTAGAATGTTGTTGTTTTTCGTGGATCTT
>OMLP01019872.1:0-18424 GCA_900302685.1 Spondyliosoma cantharus
TGTGACTCGCTCTCAGTGGTGAACACACACCTCCGCCTGACTCAGAATTACTGCAGGATAGAAGACTGGCGGCATGAATGGGATTCCCATTTGGGTCGAGGCCGTTAGCCTCACCGTGGCAGCGTCCCAGCATCTCAGTGTCATTCTGGGTGGAGGACTGTACAATGATGTGGGGCATGGAGAGGGGTAGCGGGGAGGACTCACTGTGCGACAACTGCAGTTTCTTCATGTGGTGGACTACTGAGGCTGCATTGAAGGCTTGCTGTTGGAAATACACACAAAGAAACAAGTTGTACTGGTGCTGCCTGCGAGTGACCTAACACATCTGTCTTGAGTTAATAAGGGTAGTAATATGTCACATCAGCTTTACATAATAAGCTCTTATGAACCTTTATAATGCTCCTGTGACTGTGTCATGAATAATTCATGTAACCTCAAGTAAAATGGTAAAGTTCGGAAATTGTGATGATGTAATTAAATGTTAACGTGTCAAATGCAATAACATTCTTGAAAGCCACCAGGGGGCCCCCAATCAAATTCTGCTTAGGGCCCCCAAAAGGCTTGGGCCGGCACTGGCTTCAAGTGTTTACATTTGACATTGTAGTTGAAGCTTGAGCTTCATGTCACATTAGGTTCAAAGGGTACCAAAGGTAACTTTGGTCCAAAATACTTTCCCCTGTAGGCTTTGAAGATGACTAAAAAACATTTTTTCCAGTTAAAAAGAACTGCAGCTGTGGTCAGCTTGAATTTATGATAGTTACAATTATGGCGACATGTTGTCATAGTGTAAGAAATATTAAAATGTCCATATAAACTTCTCCAACACTCCTGTAACATAATCTACTTTGTAACTGTTAACATGCTAACATACTTAGTTCCAAATGTCCATATTTGCTCATGCTCATTATAACTCAGCTGTCATAGCAATAAAATCAACAAATCAAATATGAAGAAAAAAGTGTGATTTAGATTTGTTTCTTTGTTTTTTTAAATATCCATTATCGATGATTTAAGTCTGGCTCAGGTCTTGGTCACAGTCATTTGGATTAGCATTAATTTGTCAATGTATTAAACTGAATAAAACGGCAAAGAGAATGCATCATCAGTTTAGATCCAACATTTTACAGTTTGTTGGCTTGTCACTTACCTTCCATTTAGATTTGGCAAAGTTTCTCTCCATCTGTTCACTGACAGACTGATAAATGTCGATGCTGTTAGCTGCATTTCCAGCAATCCTGCAATCGAGTCAAAGAGTTAATGTGGAAAACAAAAAAAAAAGTGTGTGCGTGCATGTGTGCGTGTGTGTGTGTGTGTGTGTGTGCGTGTGTGAGACAAAGAAAAAAAACTAACCAGGGGTGTCTGAGCGCCTGCTCAGTGAGGAAGCGTTTCTTGGGGTTTTTCTCCATCATGTTCCTGATAAAGTCTTTGGCTGTTGAAACATAGCATGGACAGCTGTTAGTATCGACTAGAATTCAGTACTCTCAACTGCTGCAGAGCACCTGTGGACGCCTGGATCTGTCTCCTTATCATGTATCTGAACCAAAAGTTCAGATACATCTTCTTTTCTGAAGAGAGACGCATCCACCATCCAGGTTTCATGGAAATTCATTTGGTAGTTTTTGTGTAATATATTGCTGACAAACCAAATACGGCGACAATGTAGTAATGTTTTGGTAGTTAATGTAATGTAGTCTCATATAGTAGCATGTATTAACATGTAGTGATGTTGTAATGTAGCAATGTTATGGCAAAAACATAACCTTCATGGCGGAGGTAAATACAAGCAAAAAGGTTCCCTAAACCAGTAATAAAACACAGAAAAGGGACAAATATATGATGAAAAGTGAGAAATTCGGGGGTGTGCAGATTGAAGCCCATTTACAGGAAAGCTCACGAGTGTGTATCAGAGAACAACTGGTATAAAGGAAACATGAGCTGCTTCTTATCACTGACTCTTATGTGGATGTTGTATTCAAATAACTTTTTCTTCAGTCCAACGTTCTTTCAAAATCCAAGTCATCATATAAAGCAATTCTCATTGACAATAACACACAACCTGTCTGTTCTTCACACCTAATCTGGCATTAACTTTTACTTAAAAAAATAAATGTATTCTGGTTCCAGGTTCACTGTGCTGTGTGTTTCTGGCTGTGGCATTTTCTGTTTCGGTGGACTGGAGGTTACGTAACAGTGGGTGGCAGCACTGTGTTGATGCTGCAGCTCCACAACAGGAAATAAAACAGGAAATGGTAGAAGTAGGTCCTGCAATGTGATGTTTTTTCAAATATTTATTTGCATTGCACTTTCATCAGTCTGTTCACTTTTCATACTCATAATTTCTTTAATAATTTCTAATGTATATAAGCATTTTCGTTTTTTCCTTTCTTTTTTGTATTTCCGTGCAGAAGAATCTTACTCATTTTTTTGTTCTGCCTGTCCTTTACAGAAAGAATTTAGCCTCATTTTTTTCTGTAGGTCAGGAGAACATTTGACGTCTATTAAGAGCAGCTAATTTAATCCTCCGGGTAGGCTACTTACATATTTAGTATCCACAGTGATCGAGAGGACCTAATCCAAACAGGTCAAACCACTATAGTTATATAGCTATAGTTAATTACAGAGGGTTTTCTGATCTATATTAGGTTAAGCTCGAGGGATATATTAACAAATCCTGATCTATACTTACTAACACTGAGGTTAAACATGGTAGTGACACTATTTTTGTCACCGCCATGAAACAACCCCGGCTGAACTTCAGTCTCTCGAGGCAAGTCACAAACCAAGTCCTACTAGGTAACTCAAGCATCAACACCATAGATGATGACAGGTGCTCAGAATTTTAGGTGGGAGCATGCCAATTACTTTAGAAGTTTCAGCTCATCAAGCTTTCAAATCTCAATTCAAGCCAAGTCTTAAGTCACTCGAATATTGAGTCAAGTGTATTTGTGATTATTGAAATATTCATTATATTTAAGTCAAGTCATTTTGATTAGCGTTGTATTTCAATGTGTTAATAAAGAATCCAACTCCAAAGAAAAAAGAGCAGTCAGCCTAGATCTCTAAACAGTTTTAAATATATTTAAAGATGTCAAATGTTTTTTGCTGTTTTCATACCTGGCTCAGAGATGTTGTCCCAGAAAGGTGAATGAAAAGCATACTCAGCTCGCATGATCTTTGAAAACAGACGAGTCTCATTGTCTTCAAAGAATGGAGGGTAGCCGCAGAGTCTACAACAGAGAGACAACCATAGAACTCAGCTGGTCCCTTTATATCTACTGCCTGTAAATCCTTTACATGTGGGTTTTGGATTAATTTTGGATGACTTCAGCACCTTTGTTTTGTCACGTTTTGTTCCTGGTTACAGAATCTGAGTGTTCTAATTATACAATCACTCCGGTTTCACAAATCTGGTGGGAGTTCCTCTGCAAACAATCAAACACTGAGGCTCATGGGTATTGTAATATATATAATACAATTCCACAAACCCAACCGAATTAAAAATTTGGATTAAAAAAAATTCAAAAATGAACAACTCATAATATTCACAAATGAGTCAGGACAATAGCTCCAGAACTAATAGATTGTCTCAGTTCTCCAGTCTGCAATGACTATTTATCAACAGTAACATAATGTGTTATGTTATTGTGAGAGAAGAGAACTCACAGAATGTACGTGATAACTCCGATGGACCAGCAGTCCACTGCTTTGCTGTAGGGTTTCTGGGCCAAAACCTCAGGGGCTGTAGAATGACACACAACAGAGCAAGAAGATCACCATCCATCACTTTGGTAAATGTTAATCTTTGTTTCATCGGTTCATAAAACTTTGCCCCAGAACTTATGAGCCTCGTCTCTGTACTTTTTGCAAAATTCCTCCTTTCTATTCTTATTGCTAATGAGTGGTTTGCATCTACAAAATCGCTTGCTTTTCTCGCATAGACAGCTCTCTGGTCTTCATGTTGGTTACCTTTTTAACTATAAATGCAGTCTGCACAGGAAAAACACGAAGCTGAAACTGAGAGTAGACATTCAACGCTATTTATTGTTTGAATAAATGGGTGGGTTCAAACAAAAGGTGCTATGTTCTAAGTTTTGTAACAGATCTGAATGTAAATGCCTGGAAATGGAAGCTGACATACTGATCTCCTGTCTCATATCCATCTTTTGATGTCACACCCAAATGTTTTCAGTGTACAGCAAAAATAAAGGAATTGGCCTCGCTGTTCCAATAGTATTGGAGAGGACTGCATGTGTATGCCCCTCCCCAATAACTCACCAACATATCCTGGTGTACCACAGGCTGTAGACATCACACCATGCTCCATCGTCTTAGACAGACCAAAGTCACTGACCATGATCTTAGAATTCTCATCTGTGTTGTAGTATAGCAGGTTCTCAGGCTACTCCGAGACACAGAAAGAAACAGAGACACAGAGAGAGAGACAGAGAGAGAGAGAGAGAGAGTGTAATAGTATTCTTTTTAACAAAGAATCACAAAATAAATCTATCAATCAATCAAATATTTTTTGTATAGCACTTTTCATTAAGCATAGTAACACAAAGTGGTTCACACAATGAAAACAATACCTCCTATCCTATCCCTATCCTGAGTAAAACACATAAATAAAATGGTCAATAATAAAATACAGGGACAATACACTGTCATGAATTAAATACTTCATTAAAATGCCATAATTAATAAAAATAAGTACACCCAGCCCACCCCCATTGGCACCTTTCCCAAACACAGAGGATGAAAACAGGCCCAACAATCTGAGCAAAAAAGCTGAACAAGTGCAACCGATTCGAGGGAATCCCAGCCCATAACTGTCATCATATACGTCTTTATTAATAGCTATTGACCTTATGAGTGTGTGTGTGTGTGTGTGTGTGTGTGTGTGTGTGTGTGTGTGCATGTGAGTGACTGAGTGTCTCACCTTGAGGTCCCTGTGTACAATGCTGTTTTCATGCAGGTAGCTGACGGCCTGCAGCACCTGTTTGATCACCATGCTGGCATCCCTTTCGGTGTACACCCCCTTGTCTAAAATGCGATCAAACAGCTCCCCACCTGACACCCTAGGCACACACAAATACACAAAGTAAATCATCAGTGTTTCCATTTTTCTAGGGCATGTGTCTTCGGTGTTTTTCAGGCCAAGAACCTTTTAGCTTACCCCATACAACATGTGTTGTATAAAATTTTGTTGCATATCAAACTGGGCCAATAATGTGTAGGGTGGCCACTGTCCTATAGTGCTACATATGCACACATCAGCAGCAGGTATAGCATGGCTAATGTTAGGAGGGTATGTCAGTATGCCACGATCCACTGTGGCTTACAAGAATGTCTGTACGGTGGCCCAGAGGTGTCAGGCCAAATACAAAAGCCACAACACAAATACAAAAGCCACAACACAAATACAAAAGTCACAACACAAATACAAAAGCCTCAACGGAAGTGACCCACAACGGAAGTGACTCACAAAGGAGAGTGCAAAAAAGAGCATTAGCCCTAGTTAGCACAACAATAGAACAGCTGGCTTTTGTCGCTTGTTGTGTCGTTCCGAGCCGGGGCTGCAGCGCCGACAGCAGCGATCCGGGTCTGCTCCCCGAGCTCTGTACCACCATACCGCTGTACACGCATACAAAGACCGGACGATAAAGGAGAGTGCTTGGAGAAAAGTCAGAGAGGAAGTTGGACTACTTGCTAAGTTATGAAAATATGTGTCTGTTACTTGATTAGAGTAGAGTAGAGTAGATATGTAAGGGATAATGCCCAATGAGGTGTCCATAATCAGGAATTAATGGACAACGCGTTTGACAGTTGCCTCCGCGAAGTCCATTAATTCCTGATTATGGACACCTCGAAGGGCATCCTGCTTATACCATGGTCACTTGCCAAAGAAAAGAAATCAAGACCATTAATTTATATTTTCAAGCGTTTTACAATCAAAATATAAAGTTTTTCACAAGCCATAACTTAGTTTCCCTGGTAACGCCTGATGGTTTGACTAATACCTGGAACAATCATTACCCTCCCGTAAGGTTCTTACGCAACGGAAACGTTGTTCACTCCTCCAGTAAATAGGACGGACCTTAGATACGACTTGGCAACGGGAGATATTCTAGTCCACTCAGCGATGAGCCAGAAAGCTAGCGCTATGCTAGCAAGATTCAAAGTCTGCTTACGGTTGACAAACAGTAAATATAATTTGACAGTATGTTAAACAACAAGACTAGCTAGCTAACTAGTCATGTCATTGTCCCCAAATCAATATCAAGATGTTCACAAACAAATAATCAGCCGTGTGTAACGTTACTGTGGCCGCAGTCTGAAGTAGAGAGTTGAACAGCGAACGGGATGTGAGACTATTCACTTATGTGATACAAAGTATCAGCAAGTTTAGAGGGGAAGTGTACTTTCTGCAGCTTGTGTGTTACCGACTGCACTCACTGTTGACAGGCTGATACGCCAGCTAGCACATTCATTTAGAGCGGTGAACAGACAATTTGACTGGAACTACTTAGTAGATGTCCATATATCAGGGGTTAATGGACACCCTTGCAGCCAATCAGAATCGAGTATTCCCCCAGACCATAGTATAAATATATATAATCACTTCCGTTTTAGGTCACTTCTGTTGTGAGTCACTTCCGTTGTGGGTCACTTCCGTTTTAGGTCACTTCTGTTGTGAGTCATTTCCGTTGTGGGTCACTTCCGGCGTGACTTTTGTATTTGTGTTGTGACTTTTGTATTTGTGTTGTGACTTTTGTATTTGTGTTGAGGCTTTTGTATTTGTGTTGTGGCTTTTGTATTTGGCCTGACACCTCTGGGCCACTGTATGTCTGTACACTTGGGACAGTTATACAGATAACTGGCCTATATATTTCAATAATACAAAGTTAGCTGACTAGTTCACCATTATGGACAGGTGCTGCGCAGTGATAAGTAGCAGTTAGGTTAGCTTGCTCACATGACTGCACAAGGAATCATGGCTAGATCATCATCAATGTTGCGTTGTCTAGCAATATTTTAGTTTCATGTAAAGGGTTATTTACAGACAGATTTATATTTTGAAAAAATAAAAACTTTAAAATATTATCAAACATTAATTTTGCAGACCTTCTGCAGTAACTCTGAGGAACCCTTTAGGGTTCCAGACCCCCTGTTAAAGACCTAGGTTCTAGGTTCTTTTTTTTTTAGCAGAGATCCCACATTTCCCAACTATACAGAGTATTTCAGGTTGAATTGTGTGTACTTTTTGAAATGATGCAAAACAATTTTAGAATAACTCAAATGAAATGTTTCAGACATGAAAGTCATGGAACTTCATGCTGCTGCAATGAAGAGTTGGAATATTCTGATGTCTGTCAGACTGTCAGACAGTGTGGAATAAGGTATGAGAACCATTGTCAGTATAATTGATTGTCAATATCGTTCTACCCAAGTAATTACTTGTGGAAAATGAGACAATAATAATGAATCCACTTACAGTTGCATGACCAGGTAATAGTGTGTTCGACTCTCATAGAAGTCCTCCAGTCCCACCACGTTCTCGTGCTTTATCCTGAAATAGTATGAGAGATGGTGAGGCATCACTTGGAAAACCAAAATAATTAATAATTTGTTATTGACAGCATTTTATGAAGTTTATTATGTTTTTTTTAATTCAACAAGTCAAGATGTCTGTTTTTATGAGCGAGCCTGGGGACTTGTTGTTGCTGTTGTTGACTGTGTAGTAGCTGCTTAACCCATGTAGGTGATCAAGTTTGCAGTCTACTGTAGTGCAAAACATTCTCAAACTGTTGTAGATTTTTGTTGTTAATAATTATTAGATAAAAGTAATCCTAACCATTCACATGAATAAAATACATGAATATCAAACACTATTTACTAGGAAGTCATTGGGTTGACTGACCTCTTAGCACCACAAACTTCAGTTTAAGTTTTAGACGTCAAATGGCAAATGTATATCTTTTTCTACTCACAGCTTCTCAAACCGGTTCTTATTTAATGTACAGACTTTTATTTTGTTGTGTTTTTTCATCCTGTCTGGGTAACTTAATATATATGATCAACGGTAAAATTCCAGCTCATGATCCAGCTAACTGTCAAAAAGCATGTGCTAATGCAGGTTTTGGCTTAAAGTGATAGTTGTGGTCTTTCGATGGTATTATGAGGTACTTATCCCTTGTCAGTGTGTTGCCTACAGCAGATGACTGTCAGTTCTACGCCAGTTTGGAGAAGCAGTGCTGGCAGGCAGCAGGGCATTGTACTGCTGAAACCGTACCGCAAGACATATTTTAGCCACCTAAAATAAGTCCCACCTAAAATATATATCAAGTGTATGCTATGTTTTTAACATTTTGGTGCTTAGTGTTGCCATTAAACAGCCTTTTCTCCTTTGGTTCTGCATTTTGCAACTCGGACGTATTGTTGGGGGACATAGCATCAAAGAAAAATGCTGCAACGCCAAGCACTAAAAATGTTAACATACACTTTCAGACTAGGGATAAGTACCAGATACAACCTTGTGTGTGTGACGTGCGTGTGTGTGTGTGTGTGTGTGTGCGTGTGTGCCTGTGTGCGTGCGTTACCTTTTTAGTACATTAATTTCATTTTCCAGATTGCTATGAGCAAGGTGTTTTTTCTTCAGACATTTCAGGGCATATAGTTGTCCGGTGTTCTTCTCTCTCACCATAAAAACCTCTGAAAAAGACCCCCTGCACAAAAACAGTAAATACACAGACAGACACAAATTTAGGTGGTCCTTTGTATTTTACCATTAAGGCTAAAAGCACTAGTTTTTGTTTAATATTCCTTTACTTCAAGACAGAGACATGCTTGTGGCTTTGGCAATCCATCTTAATATTATGCCTCCTCCTTTAGTGCCAATTGCTGTTAGGTGTGTGTAAAAGTGGTCTATTCACTAAAGTAATGATAGGATTTTGTCTGCTTGCTTTTTCTATATGGTGTGAATATGTGCCCCTTGTACTTTTATGGAACACTGGAGCTGCAGTGACCCCGAGAGGAGCAGCAGAAGACCAGGAGAGACCAGAGAGGCCTGAGAGATCAGTGTGTTTACCCCAAGACTGTGACTATGCTTTGAATATGTTGTCAGCCAGGTAGAATACATAAGTCTGATGTTAATACCTACCAACCTCTGATTAAAGACACTATAATCTTCTGAAACAGACCGCTTTTAAAAAAGTAGCTCAGTCACTCAATCAGTCTAAACCAGGCAACCTTGACATGGCGAACAACACCATGTAGCTCAGACATATGGCAGGTTATTAGCATGACACCTGTTTCTTTAGGCTCACAGTCAGATGGCAGCCAGGATGTAATCCTACATTTTGGCCAGTGAATCAAGCATCTGTACCAACGATATTGAGGCTCTGACCTCTAAAACGCCTCAGACCCAAGACCTGCAAATGCTGTTATATCTTGTCATGCACTGTGTTCTGAATTAAGGTTAGACTCAAATAATGACATTTATTGAAAGTTACATCTCATTTCCGATCCAATTTCCCAGTGTGCAAGAGCAGGAAATTAGCCCTTTTCGATCCAAAATTCTCAGAATGGAGCGTATTAGCTCTTAAATCATTTCATCAACTTTCATAACCTTAGAACAAAACTACAGCCCTTCATACCGTATCTCTTTAATATGCCTTTAATTAATCTTCATCTTAGACTTTGATTATTCTGCAGTCATGCTGTTCTAAATGTATTGTCTACCTTGAAGAAGAACACACTTTTGAAAGTAAAAACACTTGGCAATCAATCACTTGACATTAAAACCACAGAGAAATTAAAATTGTACAAACAATCTGCTTATTTACAATTTCAGTTGAAAACTGAATGCACCTTTGCAGGAAACAATATAAGTCCAGCTCTGATGGATTTGTTGACTCAGACACGTTTGCACACACCTGCACCTGCTTACAACCGCCTTTCATATTCAGTACATTCAGTCCACCCATACACCAATATAGACAGTCAGACTCTTAATCCTATAATGAAGTGGTGCTAGGATGTTCCGGCACTGCTGTTCTGACGTCACTGCTCAGGAACCTCACACACACACACACACACGAGCCTTACTCATTCACAGCCAGTCGAGGACGGAGTGTTTTAAGCAGCTTTGACGCTGCAGGACAGCTCTTAGGAGGCAACACCAGGTCATTCTGTTGTCCAGTGATATGAAGCCAACCTGCTCTTCCTCCATTTCTGGAAATAATGCACATGAAGCTAATAACTTTTTCTGTGCAGGACAGAAAATAAATACAGTTTGCTAATAATCATATTTATCTTATTTGTGTTTTTGTCATTTACTATCAATAACACGTCGTTTGTTCAGTCTGGTTTACTTGTTAATGTTCTTTGACTATGTGTTTTGTTACTTAAAACCCAGTTTTATCAATTGTATAGTGTATTCAAATTTGATTCCAAACTGCGTGTGTCAAGCCATATCGACAAACATATTTGCCAGGTTTGGCTTATTGACCTATTCATCCATTAAGTATTTTACTTAATTAAAGTTTGGAAAGGTGAGAGAAAGATAACAAAAAGGATGGTCAAAAGTGATGCAGTAGAGAATGAGATATCCCGACTTTCATTCCATAGTATGAGACAAGCTGTTGAAGACATTGCACAACTGTTCACTGGTCAAGTGATGTTTCTCATGATTGCTAATGATGACTTTACACTTCTATTAATAGAAATAATAACAGCTTCCTGTAGATTTAGACTCAGCAAACTAAGGTAGTGACAAAGTATGTCTTAGTATTAGTACTGAAACTCACAGCTAGCTGACATCAAATTGTCATTTAAGTTCTAAATAAGCTCTGCTATTTTGCACGCACTTAATTTCACAATTGATCAACTTTCTTTTACTACCAAGTTGCCACTATGTCCATTATATGATTAATTGTTTGAGCATCCTGTCTTCAAACAGGTTAACAAAAGTTCTCAACTAGCAGGTTCAGCTGAGAGCAGATTACCCAGACTGTAAGAGGCTCCATTGATAAAACAAGCTCTCAGGGAGGTGATGAAAGGGATTATCCTCAACCTGTGGGCCAATTTGAGCCTGGCAACTGGGAGAAAGACAGAAGTACCCCCCTTCATTCTATTTAATCCAGTGACAGCCCTCAAAATGAACAAAATGAATTCAAAGTCAGTGAAATCAGGTTAGGAGCTGCAACAAAGATGTGCATCCCATTCTTGATGATGGTTCATAGTACTGACCCATTATACAAATCTGGACTCCAGAATATTCTCTGAGGAAAATCTCCACATTCAAGAGGAGAACTACAACTAAAAAGCTGCACAAAGCAAATACAACTGCACCTGCCATTTTCAGTTGTGGTCCATCGAGTAGACTGATGATGACTAACCTCACCACACCATGACAGTCAATATGAATATTTGTGCTTATCACAGACTTGGAAAACAATGTGTTGTTAGTCACAATGGCCCTACCTCCATGCTTGTGAATATCACAAAACTTGCCCACGAACACAAATCAAAACACACCTGTCCAAATGACAAAAACTAATTTGTTCAACAGGCAAAGACTGGCTTTAACTGTCAATGAATCTTGGCACTTACATGCAGGACTTTCTTCTTAAGGTTATACACTGAGCAATCTATGGAGCAGGATTAGGGCCACTGTAAGTGGGAGTTCTGACTTAAATCTCTGAGATTGAAGTCTTCTGAGAAAAAAGTCTGACCTTTTTTATTTTTACACTGGCTATAATCCTCTTCTGTGGCAATTACCATTTATATCTCATCTGTCTTTAATCTCAACATCAGTACTTACGATCCCATTTTCCCCTTGAAGTCAAACACTTCCTTGATGTTACTGGTGCTTTTCTTCCAGCTGCAGATGATCTCCTTTCGCCCCATCTTGGCTCTGACGTTGCCGTAGACTCCTGAAGCATAGATGACATAAATTAACATTTCTTACGAGGTTAAAACATTGAGAAATTGGGTCCAATCATATTCTTAAAAAGCCACCAGAGCTGATTTCATTGCAATGATTTTAAGTTGATCAATATCACATAAATGTGTTTCTCTTTTCAACAAAACTCTTGTTCAGGGTACTGTGTGCCCACTTTAACATGTCTCTGTCCCTTACATATCAAAATACCACTAAAGTTTGGAACCCATTCTCTGAACTGTATTTGGAAGTATGAAAATTATTAAAAACTGAATTAGATTAAATCATGGGCAGAGTAAGAAATATCTGATGCACTGTATATTTGCATAAAGAATCAAAATGGAATCCTATGGTGGATTAAAGGATAAATTCACTCAAAAATGAAAATGCAGTCATCATCTCCTCGCCCCCATGCTGATGTAAAGTCAGGAGAAGTTACGTAGTCCACAAAACATTGCTGGAGCTTCACAGAAAAACAGCGTTGTTCTGCTAATCAACTGAAGCACTTGGAGACTTAAAATATAAAGAAACAAATGGGAAACAAAACAAAACATAAAATGGCTCCATACAGCTCATCCGGTGAAAACAAAGTCTCAGAAGATCCCACACTGCTTTGAAAAAACATTATTTACACCCTTTTAAAGTCCAAATCTTCTCTGTACCTGCTAAGCTAAAATAGTTAGCACACACAATGGGTTCACAAGCTCGACCACACATCAAGCGTGTAAATAGTGTCTTTTCAAATCAATTTTGCATCTTATGGCTCCTGGATTATGCCTTACAAGCTGTATAGAGCTATTCTATGTCTCTCTCATTCTAATTCCCAGCTACTTCAGTTGGTGACAGCGCCTCCTCAGATCTTGGCTGATTAGCTGGGCTTGCTGTAACAGTTATTATTTATGGCTGCAGAGGTTAGCTTCAGATGAAAATGGCTAATGTGATTAGCATGGGTCTCGTCCAGTTTGTACTTCCCAGCAAGTTTATAAGATCCCACATGTGCTCTGCCATGTCCATTTCACTGCGGTTTTTTTTGTCACTCTCAGATGATCTCTGCCTCCCTCCCACATCCCTCCTACATAAGTAACATTAGTCTAATGTCCACATGGGAGCAACATTGCTACATAACTTCCAGCTGAGGCTGGACAATCAACAATCAGCATAAGCTGCAGACTCTCCAGTAACCTCTGTCTCTGCATTGATGCAGCATCGTCCATGTCCACATCTCATAATTAAGACATTTCCACACCTCTAGTAGATAATGACTTAATTTTTGTTTAGGGGTGAACTAATGCTTTAAATTGTGACAACCACATTTTTTCTTTTAAATTTAATCTAGCTCAGAGGCCTCCCACTGCAGGAAAACTGTCATATGCAGAATAGATAACCTCAGCATCCGTCTTCAAGTGCAACAACTTTTGCTTTCTTTCCTTTATATCCTATTCTGAAATGCTCTTAGCCTGAGTCACATATTGTCATATGTGTTTTTTTCTCTAGGAAATATGCAGAATGGAAAAATAGAAATCCCTTTTGCCATTAGGATAATGTCTTCAAGACTTATGTCTTATGACTTCAACACCTGAGACTGCAGAATCCTGTTCATAGGGCAGCAGCTCAGAAAATGCTCACATGAGTTCTTTCTACATCAATCATTTAGATTGTTTGGGAAGACGTTGTCAATGTACCTTCATTGACGACTGCTTGGATATATGTAATGAAACAATTAACCAACTAGTTGATGAACAGCAAAGGAATCTGCTAAACATTTAATGATCTATCTATCTTTCATCTTTTCAGTTATTTATTCTGACTGTTCAAGCTTCTTAAATGTGAAGATTTGCTGCATTTCTCTGTTAATATCACTGTAACTGAATATTGAGCTGAGTTTGTTGGTTGTTGGCCAGACAAAAACTATTGTACATATACACGTGAATAGCTATTATGCTGAGCTCTGGTAAACTGGCTTGAGTGTCAGTTTATCACACAAAATTGTTAAAAAAAATTTAAAAATTGATACGGAAAATAATTGACGGTGGTAACCAATCAGTTACCAACCCCAATCAGGGCTGCAGCTACAAAGACACTGAAGTCATGTCCTCCGTATTTCTTCAAGGGACTCTGGGTATTTTAGGAAACTGACGCGAGTTTGCATTCCACATTAATGGGTATTTTGCAGGCTGATTCCAGTATTCTTTTTTTTTAATCAATAACATGGTGATTTTTTTAAGGTGCAACATATAAGAATTTGAGTTAAAGCTTTTGTTAATAAATTAACTGAAATGTTCAACAGAATGCGAAGTGTTGTTGTAATGTTGAAGACGTCTATGCATTGTGTTGGAGGGGTTAAGGGTTAAGAGGGGTATCTTGAAGCTAGCATGCTAACCAGCTAGCCCCTAGCCAGTTTGTGCCTCAAGAGTTGATAGAGTCTGATAGTAAACAACACCAACACTCCCCCGGTTCTTCATCAATCAGCTAAGACAATGGCTACCTGCACAGTTAACTGAGCTAAGTAGCGAAAGGCAGCAACAGTTGGCAGCAGTTAGCCATTACTCTCGTGATATACTGCCCCCTATTTGTTTGGAGTATGACTCAACTGTTGGCCAATTCTTACATATTACACCTTTAACTAGTTTTAGCTAAATAAATAATCACTCCATCATTTATTTATGGGTTGCGGAAATGCAGAGTCACAATGCTAAATCTAAGTTTTCTTAAGTATTAAAGTTTCTGTTTGGAAATTTTTTTGTGTGTTTGGAGATAACATGTACAGAAAATAAAACTGAAATGTTTTTTTAAGGTCCAAATAAAAACATTTTAAAAAGCATTCAGGCTTTATTAATTTTTTTTGCTCAAATCTTTCTGGGGGATGGAAGAACTCAAGACCTCAGCATTTATTAGATCCTGGGCACGGCCCTGATCACAATATAAATATACCTGAAAATATAAGTAATTAGGAGAATATAAGTCTTTCCCTAACCTCCGCCTGTTCCACAACCCTTTAAAACGTCGCCCCACTTTCCCCTTTTGTTCTGGTTGCATAAACAGTTTCATGTCCATTACTGAGAACAGTCCTTCGTGGGTAAAGCCCATTTGTAGCTATCAGTTACACAGGATTCAAAAAGGCAGAGGATTAGAGAGGTAAATAGCAGTGGTTAGCTAATCTTTCCAGCCATCCCTCTGCCCTCCCTCCTTGTGTCTGCTGAAGGAACAGATTAGCAGCTGATTCCCTGACTCGACTAAAACTGGGTCATTTTATATCCTCTGCCTTTGAAAGGCCAATGAACCCTGGCCTTCCAAAAAATACTGGCTGAAATGCACCAATACTGGGCTGTACATCATGAAAGTAAATATCTCAGAAAATAATGGTCATATTTAATGTTAAAATTTCAGAGAACTGTGTCTATCACATAAGGATTGTCTTAGGTAAGGGTCTCACAAACAACAACAAAAATACAAACCCATGAAAGCCTCACATACAATTGCATTAGAATACCATTTTTTGAGATTACATTCTGATTATCTAAAAAGCTTTGATAAAATTCAACCATTTTGTAAATTCACTAAATTCTTCTTACATTCTAAATCACAACATTTCATTTGAATTTTGTAAGAAAAACAAATTAAAGCAGACGTACAATTGAATTAATTGGTCTAGTTAAGTGTTTTTCACAATTATTTCACAAACCAGATACCAGAACACACTGTAGCAGGAGGAAAGCATTTCTAAAAGTGACGGCTGTTAGTTAGTTTTAAAGAACTAGCCTGCTAGTTTCGTCCACCTCCACGTATTACTGGATGGAGATAGAAATGATCAGCGGACATCAAGAGCTAATTCGTGTCCTGTTCACTACTTTGTCATCTCTAAGTTAATGGTTACATTTTAAACACCTGTTACACAACCTGTTGTGTGAGCTTGATGCATGGTTCTGAAAAAAGTCAGTTCATTCATTTAAAATTGATTTTATCCACACAGCCTAAACATGCCAATACAATGCCTGCTCTGGTGCTAAACGAGTAATAAACATGTATAGATTGCTTTACCTGAGGAGCGGTGTGTGGATGTTGACTTGAGGTACCCCTGAATGGACCTGACCTGACTGATTCAGGTGGCTGCCCCTGTGCATGCGCAGGGGGCGGGGCCAGGGGCGGGGCCAGGTCATTCATGTCGTCAGTCAACGCAGTCAGACAAAATGCTGCATTCAAAGACTCTAGGAAACTACGCCATTACTCTTACAAAGATGTTGTCCTTCCAAATGCCCAGTATCACCTTTTACTTAATTAGCTGAGTCAATAAAGTTATTCTTTTGTTTGTCCAAAACAGTTCAAAGACGGAGACATTTAATCTGAGAATTTATATAAAACGTCAGCTCATATTGGGAAAGAAAAAAACAAGCAGGACATTTTTGTTTGATTCGTTAATCAGTTACTTGACTTAATGGTTTTCTTTTCCTTTCAAGTTGAACCACTTTGAGGCCTGTTCATTAGTATATATCAATACTAATTTTTATACCAGATCGAGCTGGCAGGTATCAACCATCAAGAGTATCCGCATGCCAGAAGTTTTTACTGTTCATGTTGAATGTGAGTCTTAATTGAGAGGTGAGTAGTGAATGGTGATGAACTTAACTGAAGCCAAAAGAAAAAAATCTCTGTGTCAGAAAGCATTATTCTTTGGTTGTGCTTATACTTCATCAGCACCAGCGACAGGAGCGTATAGGTTACTTTTAGTACAGCCTAGTTGATTAAATACATTGTGTGTTATTTCTCTCCTAACTGCCCGTTATTACTGGGTCTGCTGTTTACTCATTTCCAGATCTGTTTCTCTGTAGTCAGCATATTTTGAATGTACTGCACATGGACCCTCATACTTAATACATGGCAGCAGCAGCAGCCACTGAAACAGCACAACAATAATATTACATGAGATTATCTCACACACATACAGTCAGCATGCCTGCGATAATGATTACATCACCTTAGCATATGGAGAGTAGCTCTTTAAATATAATATAACCCCATGCTGAAGATGCAGGTGCACAAACTAATGGCAGTCACCCAGTCTTTGTTCACCCTGTTTGTTTTTGTTGTATTTACCTTTATTTCCTTTTTAATTGTGTAAAATAAACTTGTTTTAATTACAACGTGTGTGTTCTTTCCGCCTTTGTTCCGCCTTGTTGTTGTGACATTGACCATCCTTACACATGTGCTGTCATGTCCACAGTCATGAGCTTAAGATGTGCAGACAGTCACGGTTTTGCGTCAGCATTTTGTCCTTGGTACATTAAAATCATACAGAAAAGACATGGTGTGAATTTCAACTGTTTAAGCATTCCACCAAGTCATGCTTCACTTCAGCAGTCTGTACACCCTGAAGATAATAGTGCTGCACCATGAGTCATGTATATATACCTAACCACTTTAGTATGTACATCAATCTAATGCAAACCAATACATGTCATAGAAGCGTTAAGTAAATTGTCTTTGCAGTGAGGTCATAGTTAGTTACACTTGACAACATTTTATGCAGAGGTCTTTCGAAATTGCCAGTGATATCACTTGCATTGTGAGTAATGTTATCTACATAAAGCAAGGTTTTTGAAAAGCAGTCCATTGGTGTAACATTGCACTCCTGTAACTAGGCCTGTCACGATAATCAATAAATCGATTAATCGTAGATAAATAAAAATGAGCTCGATAATTTTGCCGGCCTGATAATTTCCATTTGCATGCTTGTTTTCCTCGTGTCTCTCACGTGAACCCTCTTGTCAGTCACTTTAGGCGAGTTCAAGATCACGCAGCCGAAATCGTGATGCATGCTGGTTAAAATAGGCGCGTTCAAGTTGAACTCCAGCTGACCTCCTGCATCAGCGAGATCTGCTGGCAACTGCAGGGGCGGAGATACAAACGCTGCTATGAATATGGACACTCTCTACGTGACGGGAACAGAAAGGGCCAATAAGAGTGGATAGTACAGATTTACTTCCATAAGGCCTATGCCGCTTTCAAATATCACATCCTTTCAGATCAGTAGCAGCCGTATGGCCGCACCTATGGGATAGTCGACATGAATTAACCTATAAAATCCTTCATGTAACGCAACAACCCTGAAAGATCAGAATCAGAATCCTTTTATTGTCATTGCACAGTGTACAACGAAATTTAAGCAGCATCCGGTTAAGTAAAAAGTACAAGGCGTTAGTGCAATGTAAATATATTTAAAAAAAATAATATGTACAGTGTTACAATTATGTGATGATGATGTCGTCAATAAATTGCTCAGTTCTGTCACCTCACTTGTGGTGATGATAGAGAAGTGGTTAACTGCTGTGTCTTGCATGCAAACAACACAGGTTCAGAATCAGAATCAAAAATACTTTAATAATCCAAGGGGGAAATTATTTAATTTGTTCAACTCTAGTGTATCTGTACTATCCACTCTTATTGGCCCTTTCTGTTCCCGTCACGTAAAGAGTGTCCATCTTCATA
>OMLP01019878.1:4309-16022 GCA_900302685.1 Spondyliosoma cantharus
GTATATATATAAAAAAAATAATCCAGAAACGCGTAACAAAACATAAACAGATTTCCGTAACATTAGTTATTTGTAGTTATTTATGAGTCCTCACTGAAATAATATGATAATGCAGTTTAAAAATAAACTTGTTTGTTTTATTGTCTCAACAGAACAGAGGAACATCAAAATATATTATAGGGTTTGTGGCGTTCCAAACATGAGTCTTGCCAACAAGGACGTTGTAGAGCAGGGGTGCCCACACTTTTTTAGCTTGCGAGCTACTTTCAAAATGACCAGCTCAAAATGATCTACGTACATAAAAAATACTAAACATCTATTTATTTATACATACAATGAGTATACTTTATATATAACACAATGCATAACTGATATTGAGAGAGTAATGTAACCCTTGGTATTGCACATGAAAATTGACAGCAGTAATGCACAGTTTTTTTATGTCCCTTCTTTTGTTGATATCAATTGAAGCCGCTAACCAGGTCAGTGTAATGTCCGTTCAGGACAAATTAATCTGTTAGTTTGGTAAGGCCTCGCTGCATGTTCAGTATGCTGCTGTTTTTGTCTGAAATTGTTATGTTTCGTTTTGATCGAAAGTAAACAGAGTTGCGTGCATAAACCTCTCGTCCAGCGTCCCTTTATACACAACACTTAGCTCACCTGTGTGCGTGCGTTTGCGCATGTATGATGACAAGTGACGCGTGACCCGTGACATGTGACCCGTACAAGAAGAGATCTCAGACTAGCCGTCCTGTACGTCAATCAGGTGGCATAGACTCGACCTGTTGTAGAGTGCCCTCTGGTGGACAAACTATGCAACGCTAACACTCATAACATGGTTGAAAGGTGTTTCGTCCGTTTTTATTTAATTCTTTAAATATTCATTTATCGGCCATTATAAATGCCGATACCGATAGTTTGGAAAATGCCTAATATCGGCCGATAGTATTGGCCCGCCGATAAATCGGTCGGGCTCTAGTAAGAGACTGTCAGAAAATACATACATCTTAAAACAAAAATGTGAGAGAGAAGGATAGTTTGGGTAAAAGCAGCTCTTTAAAACTGATCTTTAAAACTAAAGACATCCCTCCCACCACCTGCTGTGTGCACTATGTTACAGTACATCCTGATTCTCCAACAGAGGAGAATTACATTCAGCCTTGCCGGCTGGCAGAGCAAAAAACACATCTCCAGACCCCTGTGTAGGAGTTAATAGCATTGGATGCTAACTCCCATTGATAATGCCATGGATGCAAAGGGCTGATGAGACGCAGACAAAGCACCTTCAGAGAGAAGCTCTATTACTCAGCCTGGCAGGGCCCCAGCCACAGACAGCCTCTTCAGTCTGCATGCCAAAGTTTCTCCTCGCCCCCATTGAAAATCAGGCTGACAGGCTAGAGTGTCCCAAAGTAAAAATGACTCACTCCACTGACCTCAACAACACAAACAAACAAGCAGGAGAACTGAGGGGGAGAGCACAAACATGACTTCCACTTTGTACGGATAAACACGCAGTAGATGAGCAATCAGAACAAGTGACATCACACTATGACGATGTTTCTGTGTAAAGTAGTATTTGTTCAGCTGGAGCACAAATAAATGTAAATGTCTTCAAATTAGGGCTGCAATTTAAGATTATTTTTATTTTCGAATGAATTTGATCAATTAACCAATTCTATCACTGTGAATCTATTAATTAATCGAATGTCAGAATGGTGAAAATGTTGATCAGTTTTTTACACATCATAAAATGATGTCCTATCAAAATAGACTGTGATTTATTTACTAGGCTAGTGAACTACTAATCTTTAAACGGATGAATCGCTGCAGCTCGACTTCACATGGCAGTAAAACTTATTATCCATCTTACCTCCAGAGTGGGGTGGTGGGCCGCACAGTAAGACCACTCCTTGACCTTCACGAACCCTCACTGGACTTCTTCTCTGGGTCTTGAAGTTCTCCAGGTCTGTTTACCACAACACAAAAGCAATAAAGTAAAATAATCATCTCACTTTTCACCAAAGCCATAAGCACACAGAAAGCAAACAGATCATGCACACAACACGCCATATCTTCGGTGGCTCAATAATTTCATATCTGGCTGCAGACCAGAGTTTCACAGAGCCCACACGGTGTTTGCATAAATGCAGAAAGGTGCTGTAAAGTCCTAAACAATTCTGACAGGAGCAGAAAGCAATTCCTCAAGTATAAGTCACACATGAGTGAATTTAATTGGAACTGCGTATTGTTATCACTTTCTGTGTTTCATCCACTGCACACGGACCAGCAACAATTAAACGACTAAGACTGAAACATCATTTGTATGGAGACCGATTACTTGTTGACAACCTGCTGAGAGAAAGAAAATAGAGACGGCAATTCATGAACACTTTGCCTTTTCTAGTCTGCTGTGGCTCTTGGAGATATCGTAGGCAGTGCAGTCAAATATGCGGCTGCCATATAATGACATAATCAAGACTGAATTCAGAAACAGAGTGGAATAATGCAAAACACCTCCTGTGTACAAGCACAGCAGGGTGAGTCTCTGCATAGTAAATGTCATACGTGATCTTTGCAGGCCTTGTGACTAATGGAAAAATGCATCCAGCAGAACAGTATTGTATTATTACAGCCTTTTCCTTTTTCTCTTTTTTTTTTTTTTAAATTTGCTTTACAAATGATTTAGTGGCATGCTGCTGTATGACTTCACAAATTAATTAGCAGATCATTAAGTTATTTTCATATTTGGCACGGAAAAAAATTGTGCAGGTGCTTCAGTAGCCAATTCTCAATCTCTGCCTGATCCATGAACAACAGTCACATAAAGCCTCTCTGTGCATGAACAGATACAGCTCAGTTAGGGTCCCTCAGGACCAGCAAGCCAATCTTTAGTTCCCTCTAGGTGTGCTCAGTGTCCAACACATTTGAGTAATAAATAAATGTTATCTTTTGTATGCTGTGTATGCAAGAATTGTTTATAAAAGTGGTTATTATCAGCCCTTTGATGATGTTCATATCAAGTCTTCTGTGTAACTGTACCTTATATTACATCTTCAAGTCTTATGTGTCATGCTCAACTTCCTGTTAATCATTGTAAAAAATAAAGACAATAAATCTGGATTTTACAGATAAATGTCAAACTGAACTCAAATTGCAATACTAGCAAACCAGCATTAGGGACCCCAAGAGTCTTTTTGTTGCTTGATCAAAGCATATATCATCTTATTTTATCAGTTTTATTTAAACACATTGAGACATGATGACAGGTTAAAGACAAGAACAGTCTACAGCAACGGCTCTGTGAGGCTTTCCTTTGAGTGCCATTTGTGACAAATGCTAACAGCAACATGCTAACATGCCCACAATGACAATGCTATCAGGTATGGTGCATAATCTTAATTTAGCATGTTACCATGCTAACCTTTGCTAATTAGCACAAAACACAAAATACAGTTAGCCGAAATGTCATTAGCCTTGCAGGCATTAGGTCAAAAAACTACGTTTGGGACAAATTAATGGATCACCTACATTATCACAAATTATCATCATATCAAGAGTACAATCCATCTGATAGCCACACACACATCTTGTCATAGCAGTAGAAGCACAGAGGAAATTCACAAATAAAATTAACGAGGGCTCAGTTCTAATCAAGTTTCCCAGTAAGCATGCATGACACTTTGACCCTGCAGCTGAATGGAATTCAGCCATCATTCCTTTATTTAACCAATGTTTTTCCTACTGGATATGTCAAAATGTCATCTGTGAAATGGTAGATAGTTGTCGAGACATTTCACAGTAAATGTCAACTTGCTGAGAAATAAGCAGAGGATCACCAAAGTCAGTGGGACTCATCCTCTGGGGACTATGAATCTGTGCGAATTGTCAGGACAACTCATTAAATGGTGGGACAACCAACAGACCACACATCCCTAGACCCATGCCAGTGCGGCTCAAAATAATAAGTGCTCAATTTTTTCTTCACTTAGTTCAATAAAGTCCTTTGGCTTAGTGAGCAGCTGAAGAAGCTATCTGATACCATATTAAACTTTAGCTGCTCTGGCAGGGCCAGTACCTGCTGAGTCAGACAGAAAGTCCCAGCAGCTGCAGATGCAACGATTCTCAATGGTTTGATGTTGTGAATCGTTTGGTTTGAGTTAATATTCTGCACACTCATCCAAATGCTGATAAGGAATAATACACTATCTACAGCAGGCCTTCTGTGGTTTCAGATTTTCTGCAGAAAACGTCCGATCCACTGTCAGACAGCCAACCCTTTTATGTGTTCAGTATGTGTGCAGTTCCTAAGACAGAAAATAGGTCTGTGTACAGCATGGGTACTTCTATCTGCAACATCTTCAAAGCATGTTGTCAACATCACTACAATACCCAGATTTATGGTTTTGCAACTATTTGAAAAGAAATAGAATGACCATACAGTTTATCAAAACAGCAGTTACAAAGTGCTTAACAATGGGCAGGAATGATTAAATAAAATTAAAGCTAAAAATTATGAAAAAAGAAAATAACAAATACACACGTAACTATACACTTGATTGCGCGTTTGCCAGATTTAAAAAAAAAAAAGATAATAGAAAAGGCTGAGGATAAAAGTGAGTTTTTAAGGGTGACTAAAAAATACACTAATTTTGCAAATGTGAGATTCTCATGGAAGACAATGTCTAGCAAAGGAGTCAATTGTTAAAAAAATATATGTTTTGGAGGCTTTTCCCCAATTATATTGTACTAGTGCATTGCCCATAGGAAGTATGTATTCCTACAGAAAAGTGGGAGGTTAAGTAGCTTTTTCATGGATGGCCAAATGAGGCTGTGTTTGAAGTTGGGATGTCAGGGATATAATTGCCCGTTTTTGACTATTTTTGATTTTACCATTATATTTCACCTTAAAAACTATTTACCTTGCCTTGTTTGGTGTCATTATTTTCAGCACAATCTCACATGTGTGACTGTACAGTAATTTTTTCATTTTGACATGCTGTATTAACACAATGGACCTAAAATCACAAAAAACATAAAATTTGAGTAGGAAAAAGTTAAATTTTTTACTGTGAAAACCACAAATATGTTTAACAAACCATTTTTAGTACTTTATTACTAATTAATGCAAATATAATATTATATAGTATATTATATGATAATAATGATATACTATTAATAACTAAACACTCCAAACACGCTACATGTCACAAATCTCTCAACTCTCAAAACTCGGTGTCACTCTTTCGCTGCTGTCCCTCCCACAACTTCCCCCTGTTCCCCAGCAACCAAATCACATGGTTTGCCTTGTAATTTTGTGATTGGTTGGTGTGGTGTTGTCTTTTTTTGCTTGCAAACACTTCCTGCTTGCAGACACTTTTGTGGAAAAAAGCCTGTTTTTTACCGTCTCTTCCTGCAGCAAACGTGACAGCAATGTTCGCAAAAAAGCGTGACCGAAGCACCAACAAAATCCCGGTCCAGCTCGCTCTGCAGCAGGTATAAATCCGCTTGTTCCTTATGGTGTGTCGTGGGCTCAGCGGTGATTGGCTCTGGTGCGCACGTGGCTACGGTGGCTATGGTTGACAATGCTAGCGGAATTTGTGAAGCATTTATTAAATAATTTATTAACGGTATCTTTGTAGAACAAACAAAGCCGACGTTGCACCCCCTTAAACCACGCAGCAGCCATGTTGAAAATCTCAGGTCAGTCTGATCCTGATCCGCTATTTGAGGAGATATTTGAGGAACACACAGATAGATAGACAGACAGACAGACAGATATTTCTTGCTTTTATAGAAAGATTTATTTAAGTAGTCCTGGATCAAACATGGGTAAATGGGGTATGTGAGGTATCCTCTTTGCCATATCAGTCGAGTTTTGCATTTCTGTTTTGTTTGTATCTCTGCCCTTTTAGCATAAGCACAAAACACATATCTGACCATTATATTGCAGCTGAAGAGATTAACATTCCTGCTGATGGTTCTGTTTTTATCTTTGATTGACAGATGGTGGCAGTTATTAAAAGGAAACACATTTAAAATCCAGGCTTTTATGAGAGGTAAAGAGTGTAAACTGTAAACTTCAAGTAAAGAAGCCACGATACATAAACGTCCCTGCTGACTGTATTCAAAAGATGTTGAGTGTGTGTGTCAGAGGCAAGTGGTGGCTTGAGGCTTTTTGTCAGCAGGAGGACTGAGGAACACAAAGACGGAGGCTGGATGGTCAGGATGCTTCTCTCCAGGGAGACACCAGTTCAGAGGTCAACATAGGCACTTTTAGGGAATAGTGTGTGTTTGTGTGTGTGGGTGGAGGGTGCGAGTGTGTGTGCTGTGCCTACTTAATGCACAAACGCCTGTGTTTGTTGCATGTGAACGTGTCTGCGTGCCCTGGGCGGGGCCTCTCGCTGCACAAAATGGATCCCAGTGGACAGGCATTTTCAGGACAGGTCCCTGTGAACAGAAAGAATATGATGGGAGGGAGATGATGATGAGTAGGGTTGGTGACTGTTGGCCAACGGGGTCCAGCAGGGACGGAACAGCCTGCTAATGAAGAGCCATCTGAGGCCTCCATTCACCTTGAACATGGGCCACTGCAGCTGCCCTGACCTTGGCTTTGATCCACAAAGATGCTTGACCCCCACCATTCCCCAAGAGCCCCCCTCCCAACCATCTGGACAGCAAGCATGCATATGTATACATATGTGCACACACCCACAGATACATATGCATGTACACGTAGGCTAAAGCATATACACGTGCACATATGCTTTCACACCTTTGTCGCTGGATTCTGGCTCTGCTGGTGTTTGTTCAGCCACGTACAGAATTTATTTTTTAGCGTGTGTGCATAATTGACCTGTGCATTTTTTTCGGATACACACCTACATTCAGCCACCACATGCCAAATGCAAGTCACTTACTTTGTCTTCACTAGTGGCAAAGGAAAGAGAGGGCAAGCAGGGGACACATTATCCCAAATGTGTAAATGTTGTCGTTAGTAGAATGAATTTGGGTTTTACCCCTTCCCACCATCACACCTCCTTAACTACAACCTTCATGTCTCTAGATATCAGTCGACTACCTTGTTGTTTTACATTACATTTTTCTCATTACTATCCCGATAGTTGCCACGCTCCATAGACACTACATTGGTTTCCCTCTCTTCTCCCTAATAGGAATGCAGCCACTTGGAACCTAGGGGTTCCTTGGAAATTCCCAAAGTGGTGCAACACACTCTCCTCCTACACACTGGCCTGTCTTGCTTGTCCGCCCAGTTCTGCTTTAAATGACAGCTATGTCACGGGTGACTTAAGTTGCAGTCCATCTGTGGAAATGTAGACCTGTTTGCATTTTCCTTTTTATACATTTCATTGTACATTATGCAATAAAGTCATGCAGCCCATCAGAAAAGCTTTTATTGCGCTTAACATTTTCATAACATTTTATATTTTAGGATTCAGCCTTTACAGAGAAGTGTTCTCACAAACATGAATCTTCGCCGGCACGCATCAGCAGTAGGTGCAGCTTATTTTTTCTACAAAAGTAGGTCAGTGTCAGTGGGTTTGGTGTCCATGACATGGGCATAGCCTCTGCGTCAGTGTTCTGGACGTGTCCCTTGATTAAGTTACTGCATGGAGGCAGCAGCATCTGTGCATATGCAGGGGGAACAAGCTGTGCCCATGGCTTAGTAATTAGAGCCCAGCAGAAAGATGAGGGAGAGCAAAAGATGGAGAGAAGGCAAGATTATCTCTCACTGTGCATCAGGTATGATTTCTGTGCAGCAATTTTTACCCACGATAGCGTCGTACATTTACTTAAGTGAGCTGATTATGTCTCTCGCTTTCACTCATTTCCAAAATACCTTTTATTAGTCTCCCTCCCTCGCCACCTGTTTTCCTCCTCGGGTAGCCTGTCATATATTTCTCTCTTGATAGTTCTACACTGTCTCCCTTCATTTTAGTCTTTGAAGGCTTTTTTCTCACCCACTATAATCCATTTGTCTAACTTGGATAGAGAGCAACGGAAGGAAGTAGTGGAGGAGAGGCGTGTGTCAGAGTCAGAGAGAGCGTCTGCTCCAGCTGGAGTCAATATTTGCTTTAGGAATCTCAATAACAGGCCTCCAGTCATCTGCATCTCTGATAATGGACAGCCATATGGCTCTGTTGACCCATGCTGTGCCGAGCCTCTCTTTCTCTCCCCTTGTCCTTCCTTGTCTTCTGTTTGTCAGCTTCCTTCTAACTTCTACCATTTCTTTTCATTAAGTCCTTTCTTCTACTATATTTTGTCTTACCTATCTGGGTACATTTTGTTCTTTAACAAACATCCTTCCTCTCTGTCTGTCATCCATAAAAGCCTGGATATGACCCACCACACAGAGCTGTGACCCAAGTTACCATGGCAGCAGAGACTGGGATGCCCACTCTTTGTCCAATACTGTTTCCAGCAAGTGACAGAAAACAGTGACGTTGCCTGTCTGGCTATGACTGGAGGACAGATATAGAGCTCAAGAGGGAAGTGCTTTTACATGCTGCTCTGCACATATTTAATGGCGACATTGGCCCTGTAGAGAATGGAGATACAGTAAATTACTTGACAGGACTTATAGCCTACTTTCCATTTCAATTTTTCAACTTGAGCTAGGTGTTGTGTCCTGACAAGTGTCCGATCTTGTGTTTACCAAAAAAATGATTTTCCCACAAAATGCCAGAAAGACTGAATTATTTTCCAGATATTTCAGGGTTTTTTTTACCTTCAATTACTAGTATTTCTCTCCAACTTTCCTTCCATGTCAATATAATGCTGTTTGTCTTTGCTGTTTACAAGACATAGTACACTTATCATTTGCTCCATGGGGTTTGAGGTACCAAACACTTCTACCATTTCAAGGGGTATACAAACCCATCCTGCTCCTATTGTCCACTGTTACGCTATCCTTTGTCTGCCCTTTGTCCATCTCTGTCTGTCCCTGTGAGCAGCTTGGCCGTGGAACCCTCTGGTGCCTCCCGGCTCAGGTGCCCGTCACCCCCGCTTTGCCACGCTTCTCTCAAAGCCATTGGTCATGGCTGCCTTGGCCCCTGCTGTGGCGGCATGTGCCCACAGCGGGCGTCCTGCCCAGTCACTGTCTCGTCCTATCTATCTAACCCAGACCAGAGCCTCTCGGCCCAGTCCAGCCTATCTCAGCTCACCCTGGTTCAGCATTGGCGGCAGCCCAGTGCCACTCCACACTGGCAGTCGTGATGAGATGAGGGGGAAGGGGCTCTCTGAGTGGAGTTAGCGAGAGTGAGAATGCATGTGTTTGTCGAGCAATTTGTTAGGCGTCAGCTATCAAGGAAAATGGCCACAACAGACAGCCGTGAGAATAATCAGACTCATTGTCAAAAATGCACACGCACAGTTAAATCTGAGACGTGCTTACTATCATTATGCCATCAGATAGAACTTTTTACTCCGATAGTTCCCAGCTGCATATTTCATCCAGCACTTGCTTTCATTCCACAACAGACACAGCACAATATATCTATGATAATGATATGATAATGGCCATCAGAATGTTTTCCACCCTCACCCGGCAGCCATTTTGCCAGCCTATTTATTTATTTATTAATCTGAGCTTTTCCCATTTCGAATCCAGCCATCCATCCTGCATGCTGGCTGCCCAGGCTCCAGTCACTGCTTGTCACTCTGAATTTCAAATGGCTCCAATTTTCCCCCTGATGGCACGGAGAAGTGGCAGGCAGCACATCGGGGAGGGTGGTCCTAGACATGGTGCCTGCAGCAGGGGTTCTATTAGAGAGAAGAGAGGGAGTAGAGGAGAGGTTTGGAGCATCACGCCACCAGTGATGTATTCTTTCTTTTTTTATGATTATTTTGGAGACTGCTTTCTCATTCAGGGATGTGTGGCAAGGCTGATTGTTCCATCTCTGCTTCTGGCTGGGTTGCTGACGGTGGAGCTGCCCTGCTCTATGGAGCTCTCCCAGCTCACTCTCACACTCCACGTATATGCAGTGCGACAGTGAAACAATGGGATTTATGACTGATAAATTGTGCTATGGACAAATAAATGTTTTGATTTTGAAATGTGATTATTTTATTAGGTTTATATACAAGCAAAGTTTAACTATATTTTGCTGCCTTGTCTTTTTTTCTCCAACATGCCTTTATGTTTTGTTCCTTAACGAGAGCTAACAGCTATGAGGAGCGGGCACTCTACCTGGAGGCCATTGTTCAGAACCACAGAGAGGTCATGACCTTTGAGGACTTTGCCTCGCAGGTCTTCTCCCCCTCTCCTGGTTATCCAATGAGTGGGACAGGTGAGAAATGAACCACACTACACCTCTGTCCTCCTTCATGTTCTTTGCACTCCATCTCTTTTGCCCCCATTTTTCTTTCTCTCCATCACACTGTTGCTTCATCACATTTTTGCATTTCCTTTTCTTCATTGTCTCTTCTTCTTGACCCGTTTCCTTTCTCTTCCGCACCTGTTTGCCCCCATCTCCTCCTCCCTTATTCTCTGCTCTCTCCTTCTACGCCTACGCTCGCTGATGAATATCAAACGTCGGGCCTGGCTCTTCACGCCATCCGACCGACTTCAAACACTCTGCTTTCTCCACTTCCTCAAGCCTCACTCACACTACTTTGTTCATCTATTCTTGTATCAAACTGCATCTTTCCATGCAATTACTTTCCTATGAATATAAGCAGCCTTGTTAAATGGCAATGTGTGTGTGTGTGTGTGTGTGTGTGTGTGTGTGTGTGTGTGTGGGTGTGGGTGTGTGTGGGTGTGTGTGAGACACTCATTCACCAACACTTAAGAGATCCGACCGCCAAACAGCAGCTCGCGGATGTCAGCACAGCACTCTTATCAGCCTGTGATGAATAGAATGGAAAACGTGTCTTATCTTGTTCTTCCTACTTGTAGCAGCTCCGATCGATCTGCAACAGCCCCGAAATCAATACAGGATTGCACTTTTCCACTCTATTGGATCTCGACACACGTTCTGTTTTGACAAGGAAAGCACCTGGCAATATCATCTTGTCATTTTCAAATCTGTCAGCGCTCATACGTTTTAAAGTGTATGTAATGTTCTTATCTGGTACATTGGCATGTGTGAATTAAATGTCTGTGTGTGTGTGTGTGTGTGTGTGTGTGTATATATATGTGTGTGTGCATGCGTGTGTGTGGGGGACTTCAGCTTCTGAGACAGCAGGTGTGATATTCAGGTGAACAAGAATCGGTCAGCCACATTACCATACTGTTTGCCCATCTCTCCTCTGGAGGTGTAAAATCTCCCCAGACTGGCCTCTACTCACCTACTCTCATCCCCATTGCCAAACCAACTTAAAGGGAAGGACTGAGGGGGAAAACATACAGAGGAGGGGGAGTTTTGGAGAGCAAAAGAAACAGGAAGAAGATCTGATACTGCAGAACATTTCAACCATTTGTTAATTTGTGGCTGGACAGTGGTTAGAGAGGCTAGCCAGGCTTGAGAGTTCACAGCATGGGGCGTATGCTGTTGCTAATGTGAGAGGCCATAACATAATGAAGGCTGTTGTGTCGCCCTCACTGCTGCGGAAACCCGTTCTGAACGGCAATTCATAATTTGCCGGAATCTCTGCATGTAAATAGATTAATGTAAGGGTTAAATAGATTAATGTGTGTGTGTGTGTGTGTGTGTGTGTGTGTGTGTCCATTCATCCATATTTGGTCTCACTCACT
>OMLP01019889.1:9806-26387 GCA_900302685.1 Spondyliosoma cantharus
TTTTTTTCGACGAGTGAACGCCACTTGGACGAATCCACCCGATTTTTCTCATTCTCGAGATGACATTTCATTTCACATGTGCAGCTCCTACAATCGTTTTTATTTTATTATTTATTTATTTTTTTATCATTTATTAAACTTAGCGACCTTAATGTGTAAGGTCTCTGAGAATCAATACACTTCCCACAAGTCGAGTAGCAACCGGAGTAAATATGGATCCGTATATGATCTCTTGTAGCGTACAAAACATATCGCGGGTCATATTTATAGGAGAGTACAAGAACTGTACTTTGGTGCAGCACTTACACCATTTTTGTGAGACTATGATTTCGCTCCTCTGCTTTTATATGAAGGTTTTAGTCGCATGTGTTTCACAAGCTCCTAAAACATCATGTACCGAGTAGTGTTCAAATTATCTGTCCAGCCCTTTTCTGTCCTCACTGGTGAAGGCTTTGACTACCAACTGGTGGGGAAAAAAGAGCAACTGCCCTGAAGCCCCGGACCCTCAGGGGCTCCCTGAGGCCCTATATTAATTGTTTGTCAGGTGGTTTGTTGTAACGTGAATAATTGCAGAGCCTTAAAGCAGATCTTTCATTACTACCTCCCCCGTTTGCCTCGCTTGTCGAGATATTCTGTGTCACAATTTGCATGATGCATATTCTTGAATAACATTATGTAAAATAAAATGAAAAAGAGAGAGAGAGAGAGAGAGAGAGAGCCAGAGGAAGTAACCTGGCTCCATTCTCACTTCCTGCAGTCAGCCAAACACAGCAGTGGTGTTAAAAAAAGGGCTGATACGTTTTTTTTTTTTCTAGAAGCGCTATTTTTGTAGAAGAAATAATAAGACATTTGAAAGGTGTATTTGTGGAGAATATCTTAAGATTCTGATAACGATCAATCGAGCACATGCTCTGACGAACAAAGGAAAAAAGTTAAGTGGGAAATTCAGCCAGTGTTTGCAGCTAACTTCTGGTTGCTATCGAGATTGGAGTAACGGAGATGAAGTGTTTTGACATGAGGAGTGAGATTGTCTAAGAATATCAAGGTCGGCCAATCAGAGGCAGAAATCTCCTGCAGCGCCAGAACACCTCCGATAGGTTACAGCCGTGACCACACCGGACGCAAGGTTGATCTGCTCAATGACACGACGCGGCTTCGTTAGTTAACAGCGATGGTTCGCGCAGAATGCAAAATTAGCGGAAACACAGTGAGGAGAATTGGCAAGAAAAGGATTTTGAGCCGTCGAAGGAAAACATTCAACGGAAACAAGGAGGTGAAATATATTCCTCCAACAGCTCCCACTCCATAAATTCACCCAGTAGAACTTTGTGGCTTACGTCGTGAATAGGCTAACATAACCCGCAGCTGAAATGTTCACCTGAACTTCAAATCAATAATTCAAGCGTGCACGCACCCCGTCCCCCCGTCGCATGCCTTTCTATCCAGACTTCTTTGAATGACAGGCAAACTCAAAAGTATGTGCGTGTCTGTGTGTGTGTGGCCTCGCATATGAAAATGCTAAAAGCAGAGGTGTCTCGTTACAGGTGATGATATTGCAGCCTAGGTTGATGCCATAGTTCTGCCTCCGCCAGGGAATCAATGACATGGCTGCCGGTACGAATCAAGCTCACAGCTGCCGGGGGAGAGTGAAGTGCGGCCCGGCTCAGATTGGAGACGGGCGGATGGATAGTTTTAAACAAAATTAAACAACAATGGGGCGGTGGATTTATTGGAAATGTTTATGTTTGTGCGAGAGGAAGGAAGTCGAGGAGAGGCAAAAAGAAGGGAGAGGGGGAGTTAAGCTGTTATGAGTTTCTGCGAGGTGATAGAAAGGGATATAAGCAAGGAGTACTTTGGTGAGGGATGAGAAGGGTTGTCACCATAACAAACACAAAAGACATTCAGTCCAACTGAAATTAAATTGCTTTTTTTTTTTTTTTTTCCCTTCTCTACAGCATTCATTTCTGCTGTGTGAATCACTTGTCCTGAGTTCTCCTTTCGAGAAAAACCTGAAACCCGAAGCGAGAAATTAATATTCTTTATTTTATTTATTTTTTTTTGGTGTCCTGATGGCACCTCCTAGACTCGCATACATTTTTATGAAAGGCCTCTCTGGTATGTATTATTGATCATCTGGACACAGTGCCGGTGGGGCCCTGCTCATTAGGATGAAAGCTGCTCAGTGGCGCGTGAAGCCAAAAAACGTCTTGACGTCTGGGTACAATATTACCCCGGGTCCTCTGCATAGCGTCAGCATTTTTGGGGCATTTTGGAGCGCACTAGATACTTCCACTGGCCAACAAGAGGCTGACTTCTGGTTGAGGGTGTTGGTCACTTGTGCATGTAAACAATCTTGAAAGTTAAAAAGGTCGGAGTCGGGTCTAAAGCTCCTCTCTCCCACGGAAAACATTGCTCCTGAAACACCTCGCCGGGTAGCCTCGCCTTGAATTCTGTGACTTTTGTCAGATCACGCCACATCAGTGTTAAACTTCTGCGTAATTACGTCTAGGAGATAGATTGGCGTGTAATTACTGATTTAGCACAGCTGCTCTGTTGTTGTCAGGGGCGCTGGGGTCAGGCACGTAAGAGCCGACCGATCAGAGCGGACTGGCAATTCGGGAGGGGCAACTGCACAGCGCGAGAGAACTCGAGAGACGCAGCCCACGTTAGCTCGATGCTAAAGTCTCCATCTCACATGATCACACAGCTTGTCTTGCACCTGTTGAACCAGATACCAGAACAAGCAGTCACGAGGGGGAAAAGTGCTTAACATCAGAATACAGGCTAGATAGCTATTTATCTGTTCAGCTGCAGCGCATTACAACAGCTTGAAAACTTACCTGCATTTGTCACTTAAGTCCGGTCGGATGCTGGCGTGGTACTTACTCTTCAGCAGCACTAACCACATGCTGTCTGCCCATGACATGCGGGGTGAAGCGCTGGTGAGTTTACTTTGTCATTCATTCCCTGCGGTGTAAAAGGGGCACTCTCGCAGCCTGCCAGCTGCTGTCAATCAAACCTCAAAGACTCTTTTTCTCCTTATAATAATCCCCCCCAAAAATATTAATAATACATTATTTTTGACGATAAAAAAAAAAAATTGCGGTCTCAGTTTGACTTTTTCTTGCCATTAACCCAGTACTGCTAGCTCCCTGCACTTTAATGTACTACCGGAGTGGATTTCATCAGCAGCACACGCACACTTTCAGGAGGGCACTCAAGAAAAATGTACAACTTGAACGTGTGAAGAGTTCAAACGCAAGGTAAAAGACTGGAGACTAATCAGGAGCTACAGCAGCCTCTTTCCTCTCTCTCCACCGGTCGCCTCAAATGGGCGGAGGTCACTGTAAATGTCATAAAAAAAAAAAAACTTTAAATGATGTCCGTTGTTATTCCAAGGAATCTTTCTCCCACTTCGCCGTAGGCCGCATTTCATTAGTCCCATCAGAAAGGTAATTCAGAGTAAAATATGAAGGATAAATTACAGCGCGTGGGAAGCCTGGTATATAATCACAATGCCGACACGTCTAGCCTCGCTTGAGGTGTGGTTAATGAAGAAAATGAGACACTGTCAATATTTCAAAAGTATGAACTAATATTATGCAGTCCACTGTGAAATATAGGGGAATTTCAAAGGCATTGTTATCTGAGCAAGTACTGAAACCAAAAAGGGCTTTTACATTTACATTTCAATCAAATGTACCGACGCCTAACAGTTCGTCTGAGCTGCAGATACAGTAGATGCTCACGGGTGCGAGCTTTCCCTGCGACGCTCGACTGTCGTTTCTCAGATCAGCCAAAGGTATGAGTTATCTCTCAGTGACACCTACTTCCTCGCATCTGAGATCTCGGCGTGGGTTCAAAGCAACAGAGCCACCGTTACATGCGTTCAAAAGTTAGGCACTAGAATGGAAATCGCTACCTGACCCCCTCGTACAAAACACAACCTTAGGCTCCGGCTTGTACTTTTTATCTGAGTGGGTGTGCAGCAAATGTCTGTAGGTGCAAAAGCACACGGGAAGCCAAACAGTGTATCCTGCAGTCGGAGCAACTGTTTTCAAATACGCCACAGCGAAGGTTCCAGCCCGCATTTCCCTCTGATTCACTGAGATGATGGATAACATGTGTTCTCCTGCATCTCCCAGGGTGAGGCAAATTGAATACACTCAATGGAATAAAGCGAGGGAGGATTCACTGGTTTGTGACTGTCAAATAATGTGCCAAATGTCTCTGTGTGCCTATGTCACAGAGGAGGGGGTGGTGGGGGGGCTACAGGAGGCAGATGCTGAGGGAAAGCTGCTAAATCATCAGATATTACAAATGTAAATATAATGAGGAAACGGTGAGGGGTGAGATTGAAAGCAGGTGCAGTCAATTAGAGAGAATAGAATTTTTTTTTTTTTTTTTCTGAGTTTAATTAAAAGGTAGTTAAATAAAAATCTATATAGAAAAAAGATGTCTGTTGCCCACCTCCGTTCCTTCCAGTCATCCATTATCCCTCACGGTCTTAGTGGATTATCTCTTGTACACCACTATACTGCCGTTAACTTTGTTTGTTGAATGCCATTTAATCCAGTTACTGTATTTTACCCACAATCCGAGCGGTGATTAAACTATGCAGCTTACCGTGTATCTCACTTCAAGCAAAAAGACTGCTGAGACTGCGGCGCATGTCTGTGCCAGCAGAGTTTTAAGTTCAGAGTTCTGCAAACGGTTATCAGGTGAACAATAGGCAAAGCCGCAGAGGGAAGGCAGCCACGGGAGCGCGTCCTGCAAAAAGTCAGTTTGGCAGGTAGCGAACACTTTATGCTGAGTCAGGCCAAAAAAAAAAAGTTCTGGATGAGGAGGAGACGAGCAGACATGCATCATAATGTTGTACAATTCTACGGGGAGAAAGACGAATAGTTCATTCAACCTGTGGTCCGGCTCCATCTGAGGTGTGCAGTGTATTATAATGCATGATACGAGAAGTGTGTATGGGTCTAGACACTCAGCCTTCTGGCAGAACTGGCAAAATGTGATACTGCCTTTGCATGAATGTGTGTTATTTAGAAAGAAAATACTGAATGAAAGAGAAAATTGTCATTCTGTTAAAGGGGTATAGCTCCAGTGATTTAGTAATTCACTTCCATGAAACTGGAGGACTCACAAGAGACAGATTAGAAAACGAATCGATGCAACAGAAGGACGTTCTGACTTTCCCTATTATTGGTCAAGTTCCCGAAACACTGGATCCTACTTTCTTTACTGTAGCAATACATGCTGTGGATGCTCTGGGATGAATTATCGGTGATGTAACCCTGGGTCATCAAATGTTTTGGGTCTTTCAACATCAGACACTCTCTCCCAGGCGACCCAGCTTGGCCGTTCAGTCCTCGGCTTACCTCTTCAGCCAATGCTTTCTCTTTGCCATCTGTGATCGACTTGCTGGCCCTCTTGTTTGTCAGTGCCACCAGCCCAAGTTTGGTCAGGGCTTTGCAGAGTGACCAGCCTGCAAAGCCCCCCCAAAAAAACACCTTGATAGTTTCACTAGAGGTCCAAGCCTGCCTCCTGCATTGCTCTGCGAGCTCTGCTCTGGTGTTTGGCACGTTAACACTCATGCACTTCATCCATGCGCTCCTGGGCACAGTGAGCTCTAACATGCTATTACCTGCTTGGTCTCCTTAGAGATGACAACCAGGTCTGGACTGAGTGTTGTTGCAGTGATGTGTTCTGGAAACCTGCCCAGCTCGGCTTTTAATTGCCAGTGAGCAGCTGAGGCAAGGAGGCCCGTTAAAGATTGTGGCTGAGGGTTGTGTCTCTCCGGCCCTGGACAAAGTAGATGGTCTTCCTTGCGCGGTGGTGTCTGCTGACCATGATGGCTGAGGCTACTGTCTCTGCAACTGCTTTCAGGGCCTGATCATGCCACCAGCGGTAGCGGCTTTCTGCAAGGGCCTTTGGGCAGCTGCGCAGGATGTGTTCGATAGATCCTGTTCCAGAGCAGAGGGCACAGGATGGTGCTTCATTCTTGCCACAGATATGGAAACCTAAGGTCTGGAAACCTTAGCTACTCTCCCAGATCGGCTTTTAATTGCTAGAGAGCCGCTGAGCCAAGAGGCCTGTTGCAGATTTTGGCTGAGGGGTTGTGTCTCTCCGGCCCTGGATGAAGTTGATGATCTTCCTCGGATGGTGGTGTCTGCTGCCAGTGATGGCAACTGTCCCTGCAACTGCTTTCAGGACCTGACCATGCCGCCAGTGATAGCGGCTTTCTACAAGGGCCTTTGCAAGCTGCTGAGGATGTGTTTGATGGATCATTTTCTAGAGCAGAGGGCACAGGGTGGTACTTCAAGTCTTGCCCCAAACAGGGAAGTTTGCCAGACTTGGTAGGCCATCATACACAGCCTGGATCAGGAAGCGGACTCTGTAGTAGTCTTTTTGCAGGATGTTGTCCCAGGTGACCCATCACTGCTTGACAGATTCCGACTTTGTCCATGCACGCTCTTTCTGCCTCCACTCCCGCTCAAACTTTGTCCTGGACAAGTTGGCGGCTCTCTATTTACCCAGGGCTTTACAGATTTGGGTCCCGGGGAAGTAACCAAGACCATATTGGAGTGTGGCAACATTCCCTACCAGCTCTCTCTGCCTCAGCCAAGACTCTTCCATAATCATTGCCCCCTAAATGTTCAGTTCTTTCGAACCCCACACCTCAGTTTATTGCGTATGTTTCCTGGTGAAGAGTTAAAAATGCCTGACGACATTATCAGCTTTATTTCTATTTTTCAGATTTTACAAAACTCCACTAGAATGACAGATAAACATCAAACTGTACAATAGTTTTCACAGGCTTAGTAATACTCACTGGACTGAGTTATATAAACATATACAAAATAAAAGCAAAAATTGGAGGAATTGGATAAAAAAAAAAATCAGGTGCTCCTCAAGGACAGGGCTGGCTTTACTTTAAGTGCCAACCCAATTCCATGGACTTCCATTATAAGTTTGTCAGTAATATTATACTCAGCGCTCAGTACAGGGTGCACTGTCCTTGTCAGATTGAGGAGCTTTAAAGCCTTGCACCCAGATGCAGCACATTACTTTCATGAAATAGCGAACATTACAACAATAATGTTCATGAAATAAGCCGCACAGTATCGTGAAAATGTGCCGCTGCAAACGATTACGGCTGGAAATCTTTGGTGCGGTTGCGTCCAGCGCTGTTTTTTTTTTCCTCAGTTTCCATCGAGGGCTATTTCGACATCAAAAGGCAAACAAGCAGAAAGAGAGCAGCCAGGCGATTAAAACCTTTGCATTTAGACAATATTTGTTATTGTTTTAAGGTTCCTCAACTTGAACAGGTCGTGACAGAATAGTGTTTTTCCTCAGCCGAATGCTGATCTTGAGCTCAGAGGGTAGGAAGCAAAGCACAAACATGCAATCTGGTAATAGAAACTGGAGCCTTTGATATTGGTCCCCATGGGTGGCATCAGCTTGAATGCTGCTATGGGGTTGTGTGAATCCTAACAGAAGGCTCCTACTGCAGGGTCAGAGCTACACTGGGAGAAAACACGTGCTGAATACATTTGAAAAAGACTACGCTTTGATATTCAGATCAGCCAGCTCTCTGTTGGGAAGAGTGTTAGTATTATCATCCAAGGGAGTAGGTCTATGAAAATGCATGTTGACTTTTTGCACCGACTAAAAGCATACAAGGATGCTGCATACCAACAGCTCCACTTTCGCTTAATAACTATGTGTAGCTCTATCGTTCATTCCCAAATTGAAATTAAGCTGGTGATATGGAGGCAAAGAGATGCACAATTTATTCATGTATTTAAAACAAATTCGTCAATTTGTCGCCATATCCAGCGCTGAAACCAGTCGACCGTTGTTGGTGCGGCATCTTTTTGGCATCATTTCCATGATTAAAGAAATAATGAGCCGGTGTCAATTCTGTGTTCCACATCAATCAGAGCTCATGCATAAAAAAAAAAAAAAAAAAAAAACACACTGATTTCTTTTCATCGACCTAAAAAGAAAACCTTACTTAGCAATCAATAGAATAAACTAGATAAAACATTCTGGAGTCAACCTTTAATTATATTGCTTCCATCCCATATCGAGATTTAATCATTGCACAAATTAATTTTCACTCGAGCAAGAATAGCGTAACCCGAAGGTTATATGGCTCCTGTCCTGTTATCTAATCACCAGATAAAACATCAGTGGTTTTAATTATTTATAATTAACCTTATGAAATGTCATTTACGAACCTATAATTCTTTTTCTGTCTTCTCGTAATCACACCCCCTTTTAATATTTATATGAAGTAGGCAGCCTTCGTCATTTGTCCTGCAGTTTTAAATGCAGTTGTTATTATTTTTTGCTGCCTATAACAAGAGTAAACCAGCTGACCCACTGTTCTTATCAAGAGTGCTTAATCTAATCATCAAATACACACTCTGGACATGATCTCATGCAGCTCAGCACGACTGCATATATTGAGCTGAGAGCTATCCTTGTTTGGTGATGCCTCTGCTTCTGCATGCTGTCCAGTGATGTCAACTCATATCAGTCATATCGTGCTCTGCCTCTCATGTTCCCAGTCTAATTTCCATTGTCTGACCCAACCGCCTTCCACTCGAAAGGCTCATCGTGGAGATGCGGCTCCCTTCCTCTCCCTGGGATCTCATTAGAAACCCCTTCTCACCACTCCACACCATCATCGATGACGCGTGTGTGTGTCGTCTGCACACCAGCAAAGAGACGGATTAGGCTGGTAGTTCTTTTTTTTTGGACGTCCGTCCACTTATGGGTGTGCATATGCACACGCAGAGACAAAGATGGCGGACACAGTCATTAAACAAACATTAGTGCATTCCCTTGACAACCCACGCACACTTTCTTAAGCCCACGCGCTCACATTCGTGCACACGTGTGCTCTCAGCGTCGCCTCTCTCCACACGCCTGGTATCATGCGTGCCGAATTTATAAGCAAAGTGATCAGGCCCCCAGGGCTCATCAGCTGGCTTAGTGCCTCTTCATACACCCTCAGCCGCTGTGGCCGGCACAGGTTGGTGATTGGCTTGACAGCTCCATTAAAAAAGAGAAGGTGATTGCGTTCGGTTCCATTCCCATAGCACGCATGACTAACCAGGCTCAGGAGTAAGTGGGGGGGAGGGGGGCTCCACTTGAGCTCCGTTCCATTGGGCTTATGTCAGTTTTAATACAAAGCCCACATGTAAGGATGGCTTTACCTTTCACCACTGTCCTGTGAGCCTAGGCTGTTGTGACAAAGGGATTCAGCGTGTTTATATGCACGGAGAGCAACCGTGTTACTTGAAAGCATTTTCAAAAATATGTAATCAGTGTAGAGGGTCAGTAATGAGAAGTTCCCCTCGTAATTTCTACGCTTTTCTGTAACCAGGGCAGCTTTTTATCTTTTCAGCGTCGCTTATGTGCTTGCTGTGTTTGTAGTGATGAAACACACTCATAATTGATCATTTGGTAAATCCCTCCCTCGTATAGCGATTGCCCTTAGCAACCATAATTAGGCAGGGCCTGTGAAGTGCTTCATGTATCCACATGTTGTAGCAGTGTCCATGCAGCTTTCATATAAAATATATATATAGGGCATACTGTAGAGTGGCGAGGGAAATCCTTTTTTTTTTTATTATTATTGTAAAACTAAAAACACAACAGCAAAAATAAAAGGAATACATTTAAAGAGATAGTCCGGGTCTTTTGATGTGGGGTTGTGTTGGGTATTTATCCGGCAGCTCTCCCCCAGTGTTGAGAAGCAGCGCCGGCAGTACACGGATCATCGTACTGGCTTAAATCGAACCAGCAGCAAGACTTATTTTAGCCACCTTTAAAAAAAAAAAAAGGTCCCGCCTAAAAAATATATATCCATTTAAGTGTACACTATGTTTTGAACATTTTTGGTGCTTTACATTGCTGTTAAACTGCATTTTCCTTTGGCACTACATTCCTCCTCAACCGCACAACATCCGTATTCCTACGCACAACACTGATATAACCCCAAATCAAAAGACCTGATCTCTCCCTTTTAAGGTACACTCTGTAGGATTCAAGACCGTCTGGTGATGAGGTTGCAGATTGTAACCAACTACCCACGCCTCGTCTCACCCTCCCCTACAGTGGCTGATAAAAGCACGAAGGAAAGACCCCCTCTCTAGAGCCAGCGGTTGATTTACCTGTTCTGAACTACTGTAGAAACATGGACTCCACTTCTAACACCAGCAAAGACGCCAACGTGTCTGCAGGAGTGACAATGCTATACATGTGTCCAGTTGTACAATAAACTATAATTCTGTCATCCTGCAGCATTTTCCAGTCCTTAACTAAAGCTCCAGGATAAGGAGAGGTCTGTTTGTGGGCGCGAATGTGTTTGCCAATGAGTGAGAGAGGAAACAAAATGCACTTGCTGTGATAATATCAGGGGTAGGGGGAAAGGGAGTTATTATGTAAACAGAAATATTTAACAAATTCCCTTTCTCTAATTATAGCTGCCAACAGAGCCAGCAACAACATCCAGTACAACACTTGCTGTTGGAATGACAAGAGCTTCTATGTATGAGCATGGGCAGCCTCTGTAACCTCATCTAGAGCTGCTTATTTTAACTACCCCGATTTCTCCACCTGCGTAGGTCGTTTGGCACCGAGAGTTTTACATAAGTGTTTTTTTTTTTTTTCTTTTTCTTTTTTCCTCAGTCGCTGCTATGTTCAGATTGTACAAATAACCTGCTGTTCACCTGTGGAAAAACAACTTTTTCAGACTTTATTTAGTCTCAGTTTCAGTTGCTAGTCTGGCTTCGAATGTGATTTGAATATAAGGATGAAGCTCCATGAGAAACGTTCGAAAAACACTGCGGTGAAAACGGCTTTGTTTGAAGTCTTTATCATACACATGCACTCGTGTAAAAAAAAAAAAAAAGAAGAAGAAAAAAGCATTCAAAGCCTGGTTAAGCATATATACATGGCCAACAAGTGTTTCCACCCATTAAACAGAGCTCATTAACTTGGCTTCAATCCCCTACCCTGATTAAAGAAACTAGGTTCCTTGTTTACAAGTTGAAGAAATCAGGTTACTGCAGAAGGACGAAAGTGTCTCCCAACAGCACCCACAGCTATTTTACGGAGCAGCATCCTGTGCGGAAAATTCAAAAACACTTAGCACGTCAAACTAAAGTCAATTAAAAAAAAAAGAAATATGGTGCAGAATATAACATGGGGCAGTAACTCTGTCTTAAAATGAACTCCAAATAAAACAAAACTTGGAGTGTAAATGCATCCGTCGGTGGAGCTGCAGAGAACACTGCACACATTGGGGAAACATTAACATAACATTAAAATTGATCCGCCCGACCCAGTTTGCCGCCGCTACATTTGAGGCAAATTGGTTCGGAGGGCTATTTATTCTAATTCTGGGCGCTGAACGTATTGTGTCAACATTAGAATTAAACCCAAACAAGACAGATGGAAATCTCTTTAGCATCCCCGAACACGAAGGGGCTCAGAGTCAGCACAGCCGCTGCATGACATGTACATTTAAATACAATCTCTGTGATCTAGCCTGCGTTAACGGGGGGCCGTTCATTTGCAAAAACAAAAACCTGTGACAAAAATGCAATGCACTTTTCATCAATAAATAACGCGTCTGACATATTTTGACCTCTTGAAAGAGTTTCTTGCTTTTACGTGCATGAAAAGCAGGTGGGATTTCTTTTCTTCTGCCCCCTTGAATGATTTCTGTTACGTGGATTCATTCCAGGTGAACAGACGCGGTATCGTCGCACACAATGGCGCGGCGAACGCGGTGAAGGCGCCGATCGCGTGTACCATCATGCAGGACGTCAAAGCAGCTAAGAGTTGTCTTTCCATCGCCAAGGTCAAAGTGTAGTTTAGTGTTCGGAAAGTGCAGCGAGAACAAAGTGACTGCGTACAGTGTTTGTGAGTGTGTGTGTGTGTGTGTGTGTGTGTGTAGGGGAATATGAACATACTTAACATACAGAATAAAACAAAGCAAAGAATGAAGAGAAATACTTCAAGAATCTTTGCACAGGAGAATACATCACGGACAGTATGTGTGAAGGCCACTGTAGTCTGCAGATTAGAGCCTTTTGAAACCAGCTCACACTGCACAGTCCGTAAAGATCAATCGAAAACTTTTCTCTCCGCTAATAATTCCCTCAGGACCATCTGTGCCTGCCAGTCCTCCCGCGCCTCCATCCAAAAAAAAAAAAAAAAAAAACAACACATTGCCGCGTCCTTTTCTTTTTTTTTTTTTTTATCAACTCTGGCCAAAGTGCTGCCTGGAGCTTTGAATTTTTAATCACAACACAGGTAGACGGTGAGGCTGTGATGAGCGGCGCAATGTCACAGAGATCATTTGTGTTGCAATATCATGATTAAAGCGGCAACTGTCTCCTTAGCAGATCCCGGCAGTTGTGTCTTGCTAAGTCACAACTGTCAAACGATCACATCTAACCGATCATTTAAAATTAAAAGTTGCAACATGCAAAAAAAAAAACTACTTATTAAAAGGATATGTAAGGATCACTGCGAAGACGAATGCATGTGAAATAAAACAAATAAGACAAAGGCAAGTGGGATGAATAAATGGCTTAATAAAGAGGTAAATATGCCATTAAATGCGCCAGAAATAAATATATTAATAGATGTATAGAATGTGATAGTTGTGTTCTGGATTTGCTTCTGTATTTAAATTGCAGAGCAGCATGAAGACCAACAGGTGGCAACACTGAGCTTAGTGAAAAGCTTGCAATACCATGTGCAGAAAATGGTAAAACCTGTGAATAGGCTTTACTTATAAAAGCGCTTTTCTAGTCTACTGACTGCTCAAAGCGCTCTTCAGCACAGCCGTTCAAGGTCCCAACCTGCTCAACAGGAGCGATACAGCACTTTCTGTCCCTGGTGGCCCCCAACGACAGACATTGGATGCGATCTGTGGATCGGTGTCCGTCATAGTTTGGGGTTTTAATTTTATGGTTTTCTGTTTCTTCTGAGGGTTTCTCTCTCTCGTGTGTGTCTCGTTTTGCTCTCCACTTCCTGTTTTTGTCTTTTTTTCCAGTCTTTCTCCTGCCTGTGTGTCACCTGTTATTAAGTCCTTGTGTATTCACGTGTGTTCCCTCACTTGTTGTCAGTTCATCTGCGTTGGTTCCCTCGTCCCCTAGTCGGTTGGATTACTCCTTGTTGGACTTTAGTCGCTCTGCGTCGCCCTGCCTGCCTCTGTTACCACCGTCAGTAAGTTTGTCTTCTGCGTTTGCATTTGGGTTCGTGAACTTTGAACTGTGAAGTTGGGTCCTCGAATTGCTGATATTAGTAGAAAGTAGAAACACAAAACTGGTGTTTTATAATTCGACAAAATACGAATTTTTGTTCCGAAATTAAAAAAACTAAACCAGTATTTCAGATGATTATATATAGGTATCAGTTTTTGGTGCCTTTTCGACTTGGCCTCACGCTGTCCATAGAATAACACCATCTATAAATCCCACCTTTTTGGAGGCAATTACACGGGTGCCCTAATCTCATCAGTCAGGGAGACAGTCGGAGAGACAGCCGTTGGAGTGTTTCATTCTTATCTCTTGTGCTCGCTCCCTTTTCCCCCTCCGTCTTTCTCTCCTCCCCTGTCCTCCATCTTCCTCAGGCTGGGTGGCTGGCACGTCCGGTGACAGCGAGTCCTTGGCTCCATCTCGCGCCGGCTCTCCCCCCTTTCATGGCGGCGGAGCACGTGCCGCCAATTATCAGAGCCGTGTCTGCAGCGACTTCTCGTTTTTTTTTTTTTTGGTTGTTTTTTTTTGTTGCCATTATTCTGCCCTTCCTCCTGTCCTCCCTCCTTTATCCCTCCATACTTACACTAAGAGCACTCGGTCAATTTAAGTCGCCTGCTCAGTGACCGCAAACAGGACAAGCGGCAAACAAGTGACTTGGATGTAAATCCGCATCCCCAGTGATCAGACCATCAGAATCAATACCCGCTCATCTCCATATCAAAAGCTCTGGCGGCGGTGGTGAAAGTGTTTGTCCTTTCTCAATTCTCCAGCGGAGTAAACGACGAAGCACCCTAACAAAGGAAGCTGTAAACATTAGGGGGAGAAAAAAAAACAAAAAAAAAACACGTGTTGACTGAAATATTCATGTGACACCTGCAGATTATAAATAATTCCCACAAAATCTCACTCTTCAAGTATAAAAACAACCACTCCAGTGGAATCCACTTTGGGCATCACCTCTGCGGTGCTGAGCAAAATGTATTCCTGGGCCTGTTTTCTCCGTCCGAATGACAGGTCCTCGGCACTCTACTGTCCAGCCCTCATGAGAGGCGTGTCGGCCGTGTTTATTTTGGATGACAGATGCAATCTGCCCCGGTATCAGCTGACGGTTCAATCTATATCTCATTACTCTTTCCAAACAATATCATCCTGGCCGAGATTCACAGGGCGCCGTAATAGATTCGGTCCCAGTGGTATCATGTGTGGCTACTTTAGCAAAAAGCACCCCTCGACTGGAACGCAGCGGCAGAAATAGCAAATCTGCTTTTTTTTTTTTCCCCCTCTAATGCGACAACTTTAAAAAGACCTTTAATTCCATTTCACACCCTTATATGTTTACTCTTCATTTTCATCTCATCCTCTACCCCTAAATCTCTCTCCCCTCTCTCCCCTCTCTTTGCTATTATTCACTTTTCTTTTCTTTTTTTTCTCTTTTTTTTTTTCCTAGGGCAGCGCTAAAGCAGGCTTTGCTCGTGTGATTTACTTTCTATTAGGGGATTAAAAATCAATTATGCAGGAAGCCATGCGTAGGCGTGATTATAGCTGCGCATGACGGCGCCATTCATCACAGGACCACTCATCTCTACAGCCGTTAGTTACACAACACACACCAGGACAGCCATCTTCTGCCGTGAACTCTGCCCTCATCTTTTACACATTGTAAATAGAGTAGGGCCACTATATAACGTAAGATAAATGACTAAGCTACTCACAGCAAGGTGAAATAGGTGGTGGTGGGGGGGGTGTATGAACTGTCCGAAATCGCTGCATGTAATATCTGCGGTACAAACAATGAAAGGAGAATAATTTACGAGCAGAATTCATTAACATCCATCGCAGCTGAATGTAGCCAATTATAACAATTACGGGCCATTTACTGAGAATGAAATAACACGGTGACAAAAGCCTGAAAGAGTGCTGAAATAGCGCCGGTGATGATCTCCGCAGCCGTCTCTCCAAAGGTCAGACCTTTCCTATTGACAACACGGTCAAGGATGTAACAATCCCCGTGACATGGGGAGAACAAAACCTGCCCATGACGAGACGGGTTCAGCTCAGGTGTATCATTCAGTTGTCACGGAAACACAATACACAGCACAAAAGACGGACCTGCGTTCGGTTCTTTCCAAGAATCTCGGGGCAACGCGATGAGAGCCATCGCCCCGGCAATATACGGTACGTATAAAACGGAAAAATGGAACGGGCGTGGAGATTCATTCTTGACCTTGGGGTATGTGATAAAATGTGCTTCACTTGCGAGCTTTTACCCACTCAAATATATTCTTGAAACATTGTGAAATGTGTCAGAGACGGGCAGCATCCGTCACTGCCATTTCACGGTCTGTTTTACAGATGAGTCAGTAAGTCCTTGACAGGCGCGAGCGGGGCAGTTTCGTATGAATAGTCACTGCAGCGATCATAATGCGCGTTGAAGCATACATTTCTTCGTCTTGATTGGTGTTTGCTCTCCTGTCTTGCTAATCACACTTGACCTTAGCAGATAATCCTCAAAACCCAATGTTTCATTCTTCAGTATTAGTCAGATCGGACTGAACCATAACGCCTGCTAAATCCCAGTGATCCATATTCTGCACAACCGAAATACAAAAGTGCTGGAAGTCTTGGAACATTTTTTTTTTCCAGTCGTTTCGGCACAGTTCTGGACGGCGCAGATAACATGGAGGCGCTGTGAACTGTGCACGCTGTGTCTTCTCGAAGAGGCTCAGCTTTTTTTTTTTTTTTTTTTTTCAGACTACTCATCTGTGTTGGCCTCGCTCGCTGTTGTGTGCAGTGGTGTGCTGGGGAGAGAAACATCAATGCCGGGGATGCAGGCAGGACAAACAAGCTGGTGATAAAGGCTGTCTTTGTTGCAGGGCTGAGTCTGAACACCCCGGAGGCCTCAGTGTAGGAGAGGAGGAGGACTAAACTGAACTCCATCCTAGAGAACCCCTTTCGTCCTGCCCCCTTCTATCATGCACTGACACAGCTTCAGAGCATCTCCTGCCTCGTCCCTCCAAGGTGCAACACAGAAACACAGATTTGTTTTGTGCCGTAGCCAACATCAGACTTCCTCCTGTTCGAATGGATCTTCCCCCTGCCACCTAGGAGAGAGCCGAAGCAGGAAGCACACTGCACTGCGCCGGCCTAATAATCCGACATGTCCTGCGTCCTGGGTTCTCTGCGGTACTGCATAAATATAGTTATTGGCTTTACTGTTTTTTTTCTATGGATGTATTTCAGCACATTCCTCGTGAGCAAAAAAAAAAAAAAAATCACAGCATGTTAC
>OMLP01019889.1:26407-37889 GCA_900302685.1 Spondyliosoma cantharus
AAAAAAAAAAAAAAAAAAAAAAAAATCACAGCATGTTACCTCTTTTAACTCCGTCTCGATTTTCTCGTTCTTGTCTTTATTAAACGAGCGTCTGCTGTGCCGTCTGTAGGCTTAAAGTGAAATCGATGCAAGCTTGGATAATACGAACGAGTTCAGCTTAGCTCATATATAATTGCCTTATAGTTCTTCAGCCGCTTCTGTGCATTGCTACTGCACAACTTCTTTATAGATGTTCTAAATGATCAAAATTATATGATGAGTCATATTAGCAAACTATTAAAACGTTGTTTTGGCCGTTTCATTCTATTTTTTAATGCAATCTACAGATGCAAAATATAACTGAGAGGGCATTAAAAAATGTGTTACACACGGATCCAGTTCAGATTGTATATAAATGAAAATAAGATGTGAGTTAAACTTTCTAACTGACCATATATATATATGAGCATCACCACCACCAGAAGATTGGTTATTTTCTAGTTATATCTTTTAGTAATTTTTAAAGCCTCCCACTCTTTCAGATTCAGAAAGTTTTTTTTTTTATGGGGGGTTGCTGAGGATGAATTAAAGGGTCTCACAGGCTGAGGAAGGAAGCTGCTCTGTAATCTGGTTGTAAGGCAGCGGATGCTTCTGCATTGCCAGACGGCAGCAGAACAACTGACTTATTTACCTTTATTTTGACCTTACTTGTAAGTTATATCTTGCTATTCTGTTATTATGAAGACGTGACACAACATACATACATTCATAACTTTTGCTTTGGCTGAGCAGAAATGATCGTTTCTGAACAATTTAATCTGTGAGCTGTGGGCTTGCATGCAGCCTCGGTGTATGAACAGTAACGTAACTAAAACGAGGTTTACTCCAGGTCACTATCGTCATATCGCAGTTATTGATCTGGCGGAGCCTCATTTGGATGCATTCAATCGCTGCCGCGCACCCTGTAAACAGCTGTGATTCATTAAGTACAAAATATAGCATTAAAAATATGTTGCGTCTGTCTTTCGCTCACTCCCAAAACAAGCTAGAATGACACTGAGTAGAGCCCACAGCTCTGCCAAGGCCCAGCAGTCCCCTTAAATTCAATCAAGTCTAATCCAATATCAAATAAAGCATATTTAAATCAGCTAGATCCAGATCTTCATTTGGAGCTGCATCAATTTGTTCTCACTCATACGCAGATACCAGCCGCCTAAATGCGGGCTGAACATCGATGCATTGTTTCCCTGAGAAATCTAATCTGGGCCCGGACACAACCTCCATACAAGTTTCATGGAAATCTGCTGGTTAGTTTTTGTGAAATCCTGATGAAAAAACAACGAACCACCAACAAACATTACGTTCTAGCCGGATCAATATCTTTTACGGCAGAGGAGCCAGTTGGGGCTCATATGCTCTTTTTGTTCCACAGGGTCTGCCAGAAGCATAAACAGCTGAAAGTTCCTTGTAGCTGCTTTTACGATGGCAGTAGCAAAAAACCATAGGTTATGTGGAGGAGGTCGGGTGATGTGGGGAAACTCTGGCAGTTAAAAACCTCTGCAAGTGGTGATTATCGGGTTATAGCGGCTTCACTGCACCCCCGCGTCGATGTGATTGGATCACTGGTCAGCCGGTAGCCAAACAGCTGATGAATGAGCTTGTGATTATGAAAAGAGCAGAAGATCAGTTGGCTAATAGAGGCGCCATTTATTCACCAGTTCAGTGAATGGATGCAGGCGGGTGCTTTGTTTTACACATACACTGAACCCCAGACTTTACAAACAAGATTTGCCAGATTATTCATCCGAAAACCGAAGGAGTTTTTAGCTGTAAGCCACGACCAGACCTTTGAAATTTCAGTCTTTATCCTTTGTGGAGTTGAGCGTTTGCCAGCAGCGGATGGAGGATGCTCGGATTTTTTTTCCCTCAGAAGCACAGTTAAAACTGTGGTACGCGCAGTCATATTCTGACATAGACACGGTCGGCGTTCCCATCGCCACATTTTGCTCGCATGTACATGTGCGTACGCAGGCCCATGCCCGCCACCCATTTTCCTGCCGATCAGAGCCCAGCCTTCAAGAGAACGGCACGTCTGTTTACTCTGAAAGGTTCAAAGATAATTTACCTGGATTAGAGGAGCCATCTGTGCCTGCCATCCCAGATTGCTTTGGAGGTGTCTCAATAAATACTGAGCAGGCTGCGTGGCATGCAGTGCGATGGAAAGGCAGTGAGGGGCTAGCTCTGAGGCAGGGCTTCAACGCCCCTTTTTACATCACTTATTACCAGGTGCACACTGGTGACCTCAGTTCATCATCTGATCTTTCTCTCACCCGCTGCACAAACCAAACCGTAGAATTCATAAGTCGACGCCTGCATTGGGTTTGAAGAGGTGTCTTTCTCTTCCCAGCCACACATGCAGTACAGCAGTAATATGTTTTCGGTTGTTCTGGTTTCTTCCGCCGCATTGAATTTCAAATGAAAACAACGACAAGGAGGTTAAAGTGCTGACTTTCAGCCCTGGCTGCGGTTGTTCACATCCATATTATACAAACAGCAGGGCGGGCTGTGGGAAAAAAAAAAAACGGGGCTACAATTTCCAGAGAGTTTATCGAATTTCAATGTAAACACCCTCGAATTACAGCTAAAGGTCGGCGCTTCAACATCGCAGCTTCAGTTTCCTTTCAAACGCGAGCGCAGAGCCTGAAACAAGAGGAAACTTCCCCATCTCCTAATGCAATCTGACGGCACTGATGGTGTGTTTATGGAGATTCATCAAGTCTGTGACAAAAATCTTTACCTCTCCGGACAGCTCTGTCACGCAGACTGATGTAATGAGGCTGCCACGCAGACAGGAAGCCTGAACAGCGGGCTGAAATTGGCCCCCGTTTTGGCATCAAGGTTGTTTTGACCTGTTTGTTTGTTCAAATTAGCGCAGCTCGTCACCGTCGTGCGGCGCATAAATTCGCCGCTTCGCATTTTCGTGCTCATCCGCAGCGGTTTCGGGCGAGAGCTGAACTGTTTGTAGACGCTGAAAAACCAACATCGCAACTCCCTTATGTAAACCTTTGTGTGAGGGTTTATTTGATTTAAACTTAGACGATCTTAGATGGTTGTAGCCACTGGGAGAGTGCCAGCCTTGTAAAAAAAGAAAAAGAAAAAAGGCCAAAAACCTGCCTAAGGTGAGAGTATTGATTTTTAAAAAGGCTGCATCTCGTGGTTTCTCGAAAAAAAAACATGCTGAGATACAGAAATACCCCCCTTCTTATCTCCCGTTCTCACAGCCGCTAGCACATTACCCTCTTGCAGTCGGCACACTAAAACACACACATGCACACATTTAATAGAGACACCTAGTTTGTTGCACAGTCATTAGATTCCATGTAGCAGTTTGGGGGAAGTTTTCACTAAGTAAGTCAGGAAGCTGCGTGCGCCCCGGGGACACACCTGCAGCTAACGTGGATCGAGAGCTCACCAAAAAAAACATCACCTACGAGTGGTCAAACCGAGTGGACTGCACTCTTGGCGCGGTTCAGCTTTAGGTACTCGCTCATATTCAACTCTGTCTTATTCAATCGCCCGAAGGTGAAATATCAGGAGAGCAGAGGTGGCAGCAGGGTAGAGCCTTACATTCAGGAAATAAATTGTTGCTGCCATCCTGGGCTGTGATTAGAGTGGGGGGGGAGTTTGGACCCGAGCAGCCATATCCGGATTATTTCCCAACTGCTGCAAACAAGGAGAGTGAAGCAGCTGTATTCGTCTTGAGAGAGGTGAAAAAAAACGCAATCTTGGATGTCAGCCGCAGCATCTCGCGAATGCATACATGCGAAGTCAAAACACATTCACGTGTTTGCCCACAACACTCCCTCGCTTGCCTGCAAATGTTGTGGCGAGATTGTAAAAAGAGTGCGGCTCATGCATCTGTGCCACTGATAAAGCCGCCTTTACAGGGGAGCTGGGGGATCTATATTCTGCTGATGCTGCGTTCATCCAGGGATGCACACATCCCTCTCCTACAAACACAAACGCACACACACACACAAATACACACATACACAGGTACAGAGACACGCTGGCAAAAAAAAAATAAATAAATAAAAGCAAAGGATGCTTCATGTTCTCCGCGCAAAGGCTATTGCTCACATGAGGCACAATCCGTATTGTTGAGGGGCTGAAGACCAGAATAAATAGAAGGCCTCCTCCCTGGTTTCAACAAAGACAGAATAACTCAATGTTATTTAACGTGGGTGAGCACTTAACGGACTAATATGCTGTTGTGAGATTACACTCCACCACTACAGGGTATCATTTCCACTCAGCAGCCCTTTGAAGACGGCCATTATACCGGCTCTGTGTTTTGCAAATTGTCGACTTTTTTGGTACGAATCCAAAAAGTTTGCCGTGCCGCTCCCCGCTCGAGCGCGATGATGAAATACACTTTATTCTACATCAAAAGCATTGTACCCTTTTAACGGCAGAGTTGATCTTAAAGGGGGCTATTTTCAGACCTCGCTGTCAGCTAGGTGCCGAAAGATTTGAATGATTCATGAATCAATTTGCCCGTGTGTGAATGTCGTGCTTATAGAAAATGGAGCGTTTCACTCCTCGGCGATGCTACGGCTGCTGCCAGTGTGGATTTACCTCTCACGACACACTGCTGCCTTTACCTGAAAACGTTTAGAGGGGGGCGAGATGAGGTCACACGCAGCCTGGCTTCAGTGGGGGTCATCTGAAGCCAGGCCGCTTGCAAGGCCAGTGCGTTCACATCAGCTAAGGTTGCGTTTCTGTCGTGTTTTGCTCGTTTCGGCACTCACTCACAAACTGAAAGCACACATGTGCAAGCTTTTCCCCCCCCTCTTTCTTACTCTCTGTCTCACAAAAAAAAACCTTTTCCCTGTTTTCTCCCTCTCACGCACACACACACTCTGACAGCGGCATATAGCGAGAGGGAAGAGGATAGATGAGACATTTCCTGAGGAGAGGCGGCCGACGTTATTTGTTATAATTCAGCTCTAATTTCAATATTTTCAAACCTTCCCGGAGATTTATAGGCGCTGCCTGGAGGAGCATCCATCTTGACCGAGCCGTGGCCCTGGTCATCTTCCTCAACATGATCGATGTTTTCCCCCGGCCTCCCGAAAAAATCTTCCTCGGGGGTCACATGGGCCTCCGTCAAGCTTGGTTAATTTTGCACTCTCAGCTCCACAGCTATTAGCATATGAATATCCTCATAGCCATACATATTCTACAGCCATGCATGGGGATCTCTAAAAGTGGTCCTTTTTGAGGGGCGAATCTGAAAAGACCGGAGGGGACGAAGAGGAGGAAGGAGTGGATGGGGGGCTTGGCAGGATGTTTTCACAGCTGTCATGGTGATGAATTAGGCTCTTATGATTAATCTGTATTTAAATGTAACATCACCGTCGCCAGACAGTTAGGCCCAGCCCACTTCCAGCAGACCGTGGCCGTCCGCGAGCAAAACATGTTGATTATATTGAAAACCACCGAAAAGGAGCAAATCAAACACCGACTTCATTATTAGTCCTATTACATCGAAAGTCATTATTTATAGCCCGTACACGGGCGCTTTCCAGAGTTTAGAAAATTAGTGAAGCTATCAAGATGTGCAAGAGAACACACAGAGAACAGTTGAAGTCAGGTGAACTCCAGCTTCATGATCCCAGAGTTGTAGTGAAAATGGAGAGGCGCTGAATGGGCGGCTATAAAAGCTTCCTCGTCCATTGACTCTGTGAGGACAAACTCTCCTCCCATCTCCATTGTTATGTGTCTACATGCCAGCTTTTTAGAGCCAAGTTAGCGTTAAAAGTGAGCGCCGGGCTCCCACCCCTGCCATATAGTTCCCACGCGACCTTGCAGAGACACAAAAAAAAAAAAAAGCGGCCGCATTGAACAGCTGCCCACCGGAGCGACAGATTTATGTGGGCCAAATCAAACCTCTAAAACTCCAACAGCTGACCTGAGCGGTGAAGAGAAATAAAAATCGCAATGTGCATATTATTGCTCTTCTGAGGCTCTCGTCCTCTCCAGTTCAAGGCTTCAGCTGTCATTAGTGTTCATAATAAGAGCTTTCCCATATGCTTCTGTCCACAGATGTTATGATTGGGACGTAACATGTTATGACTGCACATTCCAAAACAGCGTTACGGGTCAAGCGGGGGACAGCCTTAGTAGGAGCGCTGAAGGGAACGAGTCGAGTCGCCAGCCGGCAGGAGTTGCGGTTGCCGATGCTGACAGAAATCAAACACGATCTGATGTTAACTGTGGCTGGCAGGCTGAAGTGACGGAGTGTAAACCGAGTCTGCTATTCTAATCTGTTGCAGGTCTGCGGAGAGTCTAAAACAAAGCGCTTTGGGGTGGGTCACGGTGGTATTTATCTTTGACGATTTGAAAAAATATACTTGGACGGGAGGGTTTATACCACTTTCATGTTTGTGCATTGAACATGAAGCTTTCGGGCCGGTCGGCTTCGCTTAAAGTGATTAAACAGGTAGCGTGGCTCCGTCCAAAGGAAACAACACCGGCGTATCAGCACATCTTCAGCTAACTAACACAGAAACAGAGAACGAAGAAACAGACTTGTACTCGGCCCACTGTTCTCACTTCCTGGAGTCTTGTTGTCACTGTGAGGTTCCGAGCGGAAAGTGACCGCACCTGGCCAAACAGTCAGCTACAAGCGTGTGTTCCCAAACTCCCTGTCTCTACAGAGAACAACAACAACAACAACAACGACATCCTAGCCTCCAGCCTGCACGCTGAAAATGGCAAGTCACCCTAACCCTAACCTAGTTTCTAACAGTACAACATAAACAGGCGAGTATTTTCTTTTGCAAGGGTTTTACCAATTCAATGCCAAGACTCACCTTTCCAAACGCAAATGCTCCACCAAAACAACTTTGCGAACTCGGTTCTTGCGCCGCCCAAGACGACTGATTGGGTTAAAGGGATCATTTGTAAGAAATGGACAGAATCTATCTTTGGTTGTAGTGGCTAGCTAGCCATTTTCAAGTCGGCTAGCTCGGTTAGTTAGCCCCAGAGCTAAGCCACCTTATTAACTGACTGGAGTCTGCCTACACCGCAACCTCGGATAAATGAGTGGGGAGTCACCACATTTACATAGACCAGCAAACTCACGGCTTTTACATCTACCAGCTAAAAGTATGAGACCTTTTGCAGTACAAAGTGGTAATAAGCGACAGGACGGGTCAGGGCTAGCTGGTTAGCATGCTAACTTAAGTAGATATCTATATTGCATAGACGCCCTTTACCAAACGTCAACACTGTTGTTTCTTCACATTCTGTTGATAATGGTATAGTTTTTGAATGTTGAAATAAAAAAAGAAAAATGCTCCTTTAAGAAATAAAAACAAGCCATAGGGTTTTTTCCCCATATCAGAACAAGAATGTGTGCATGTGTACCGTCCTCCAGCACTGGCACAGCGCTACGACGATTTGCCTGGCTCCGCAAGACCAGAACCGGATTGTCTTTTCCCCCCAGTTTCCATTGTTTACTCCAAGCTAACCCTAAAGGCTGCTGTTGGTCACTTCACATTAACCATATAGACATGGTATCGTTCTCTTTGGCTGTAACTTGTGGCAAGAAAGCAAAACTACGTGTAATATCGACCTGTTTTTCCCTCATTACACATTATAATAATACAATAGAGTCATCCAATTCCCTCAAGGCGGTGAGTGTCCTGCTCGTAACTGCGAGTGCTGTAAACACATCCCTTCAACACAGACGTATGTAGTCTTTAATCCGACGCCAAATTAATCCACAGGCCAATTTTATTGGCATTATTTATTTGAGCCCCGCTGGATCTTCTTCTGACAATTCCTTTTTTTTTTGCCAAACACCATGAAAACCATCTGCTTTGAAGCGATCCAGAAGCACTGTTGCATTGTTTATCACCCCGGGGGTATTTTAATGTTGAAGAAGTCTCTGCTGTTTACTGTAGCCCCGAAATGAGATGGTCAGACTCTGAATTTATGTCCGTGAATGCACTCTACAGATTTAATTCAAAGAGCCATCTAAAGGTGGCTGATTGAAAGGTCTGCGGAGATGGTCTTAGTTCCTCTTGGCTGAGCTGATAGGGAGAAGGGGGAGATAAGAATGCCAGGCCTGACTATGATTAATGGGTCGGCATTGCTCCCTGTCTCATGCAAACCAGCAGACACTGTGTAAATTATGCTTAAAATATGTCTGAAAGCACTTTGTAGGTTTGCAGCTTTGAGGCCCGTATGTTTTTATTGCGTATTCATGACATCAGAAACAGAGGGAGTGTAAAATAATTTGACAAGTATTTGGCAGGTGGAGGGGTTTTAAAGGACAGGAGCAGGGGATAGGATGGGACACAGCTTGATAGTGAAGCCACAGAGCTTGTATAATGTGTCGTGGAAAAAAAAAAAAAAAAAAAGAGCAGCATCTAATTTAAATTTCTTACATACCAACGGCATCCCACCACCTTGAATTTTCCGTTCGCCCGACTCGAATGCCGACATTTTTTGACCTTGCCTTTTTATGCTGCATGCTAATTTATACAAATGTAAGCATTTCTTTCCCCTTCATGCTCTATTGCTGGAGTTTGTTAGCTTTTTCCGGGTGGGCGAGGTCCTGCCTTGAAACACCTAAATCTCTTTCTCTCTCCGTTTATCCCTCGGGGGGGTGGGAAAAAAAAGAAGAGTGTAGATAGAAAAGGGAGAGAGGGTGGGGAGGGGTGGCTCACAAGAAACTGAAATTAAAGCTTTGCAGCGGTTCACTGCCTCTTCACTTAAATTAAAGACATTCATGCATTTTGAAAAGGGAAAGAGCATTTTAATGAAAATGTATACAGTGTGGCAAATGTCTTTGTAATGCTCTAGTGATGAAGAATTGCAGATGGGCAGGGTGGAGGGGGGAAAAAAAACCAAAACGTGTTAATGTATTTTGGAGGATAAACAGAAAGGGTAAACATTACAGAGGTAAATAGTTTGGATATGTGGCTCCCTCATCAAAGCTAATGCCCTGCTGTGTAAATTTGCCAAAGTCTTTGTGCGTAATTGATTCGCGTGGAGGATGATAAGCTGTGTTTTTGCGATAAGAGGATGGTTCGAGGACAATGTTGTTTGAGGAAAAAAAAATAAAAAATTGGAATTTCAATCCAAGTGTTTCACGCAGGGGGGGCAAAAAAAAAATAAAAAATAAAAAACGTAAAATGAATTATCACAAAGAATGGGGTTCAACATCAAAATAATCAGACTCCATTTTCGCCCAGTAACACAGAATCCAATTATTCTATTCATTTTCCCTCCACGCGGTAATAAAGTGCCCGCCGAAATCCCCTGTAGAATATAAATTAGCTGGGTTTTTTTTTTTTTTTTTTTTTAAACATCTAGAGGTTAATGATATGAAGAGCTGCATGTGTACTGTACACTTGATGACTAAGTGCTCTCGCAATCAACCCCTGCAGGCATATGGTGCAACTCCCTGGCAAGTCCAATGAGAAACTCCGCGTGACTTCCCATACAATAATGAACCGTCGCGGTCGGTGACGGTTTGAATTTTTCCGGCAGTCTCGCCTTATCTGAGGGGTAAATATGTTGAAAAGGAAAACTTCCTCACTCCTCCTCTCTCCTCATTCCGCCCCGCTGCTGGAAGGAAAAAAAAATCTTCTCGGCTCTGTTCTTTGATGGAAACTTTATTGAAGCACACAACAAAAGGGAAAGAGAAAAACCTAAGCAGGCAGACACTGAGGCGGATGAAAAAAACATCACAGGATCTCCTTTACTGAGGCTCTTGTGCTCTCCGTAATACGCAGCCCTCGTGTACACAAGCACGCGGCGCACCTGTTGAATCGCAGCCACAAAACACCCGTTTCATCCGCCCACCCCTCCCCGACCCGCCCCTGATTCCGCTGCTCCATTCATCTGTTCATCGTCAGCTTATGTTTGATAGTGATTCTGTCCATTATTTACCTTCGCCTCCACATGCTCCCCCCCTCTGTTTATTTCCTCTCCCTGCTCAGCGTGCGGCGTACAGACGCCATGGAGGCTGAATCATGTTGTGACGTAGAATGGGGGTAGTCCCTGCAATGACTCGACGAAAGAGGTAAAGAGAGCGACTGAAGCACAATGTGTACATAATATGATAATAGGAACACATTGTGGAGGGGGGTTGGGTTGGCAGGCACACCAGCCAGTGGTGAGTTGTAGTCTAGGCGTTAGGCATGCCGTAGTGAAGAGATGTGTGATGAACTCAGCAGCTTCACATTAAAAGCATTTTACGGAAGCGCAAGTTGATCTTTATTTTTCAGGGAATGCAACTCCTTCAACTTCTCAGTAAAGTAACCAACTCCTTCTCCCTCGTTAGTTGGTTCCCCTAGTGTCCGCTGTCATCATCTTGTCATCATCAACATCTTAACTCGTGTCACACTCGCCACTTGACAAGTGAAATGTGATTCCTTCAAACTGTGCTGCTGCTGCACAGAGCAGACACTCCCAGTTTGTATTCATAGCGAGACGTGAAGAACCTGGACTAGAACCTGCGCCCCCCCCCCCTTTTCGGCTGAGGAGCGACGTTGTGTCGAATGAACATAGTCGTAGCGTTGTCGGCAGCTGGTCGTCCTTAAGGTCCAAGCCGCTGACACCACAGAGACCTCAGTGGTAGTGAAAACCAAACTAATAAAAACCCAAATGAAAGTCTGTCTCCCCTCCCTAATATGTCTTCTCCTGTCCGTCATCTCGTACCGGGGCAAAGGTCCGCTGGTAAAATTACAAAGACAAATAAGCCTGTGGTGTCGTCCTCGTTAAATCAACCTCTGTTCCTCTCAAATTGCAAAATGATTAGGTAACTAACCTAAATTATAGCCTCCAAGCTTTTTGCCACCAAAGGACCAACACAATTGACTGCAGGGATACAGTGCCTCACAATTCAGGATCAAATTAAATGAAAAAATGTGTGTATTACCTTGTGAAATACATGCTGCTGGCCCGCTTCAGTGTCAGACTTTCAGGCTTGACGACTGTGACACTTTGGACCAGGCAGCAACAGATGGCGGTGACATGTCTGCTGCGGTCTGCGGTGGCGGCTGTTCAGTTACGGGAGACAGGAGAGACTGTGTGGAGAAGGCTTCCTAATGACCAGCAGCGATGGTACTCACCCAGGAGAAAGTCAGAATAAAGAGACAGATAGTGTTGGGAACTGAGGCCACAAACAAGGAGTTTACAGACAGTATGGGCAGGCCGACCTCTAAATGTTAGGTATTGGTCGCTATGGACAACAACAAGTCTAGTCTCTCAGAGGAATGATGTATTCTTTCACTCACGCCCTAATCACACTTGTTTTTAGTGGCTGTTGACACCGCATGCAAAGAAAATAATCAGCCATCAATCATTAATCAGCGATATAACAAATAAAAGGGTATTGTTTGCGTCACCTTTCGTGAAGAGTGTCGGACTTAATGATACATATTACCTCGGCCGAACAAAAAGTTGTTTTTTTTTGCCGTTT
>OMLP01019889.1:38351-51427 GCA_900302685.1 Spondyliosoma cantharus
TAACAGGTTTTGTTTTTTGTTTTTTTTCTTTCCCCGCTTTTTATTTTTGCCTCCCACAATTTGTGCAGCACGAAAATTACGGGAAAAAAAATAATTTTGAGTTTTCCTTCGATGAAAAAACAGCAGCTGGTCTAATATAAATATTCAGTCCAACATTGCTTCCACAAATAACTGTGTGTTCAACCTCAATGCCCTCTTCCTAGCTTGTTATGTAGCAGTTCTAGTGCAACTGGATTACTCAGGATGTAGGTGCTTTACTTTTATCACATTAGCATTATTAACTGAGGGCAGATGATTTAGAAATTGCAGCAGTGGTCCCTTTCAGGTCCAGTGATTTTAGCTGCATCTGATTGCGTTACTGCGGCAATTCTGGTGTTATCACAACGCCCTTTGCCGTTTTACTGATGGAGATAGAAAAGCATGGATGCTCGCAGTGTCGCTTTAGAGGCTAACATTAGCAACCCTGTGCTGGTACCCTGCCAGTCTGCAATGATATTACAGGAGGAGTGTAGTGTAGCAACTTCACCGCTGAAGTTTAGTTCAATTTTCTGGGGGCGTCGCATGCCATCAAAGGGAGGAAATGCACCAAAATGTGGGGCTGTGATAGCTACCGAGACATCAAGCAGCAGCGGTTGTTAAATGCGTGTCATAAAAACCATAATAGATCATACAAAGACCATCATACAATCAAACGGCAGAGAGTTCTCTTAACCCTTGTGTTTCTGAAAACCTCATGCTGCCCTAATACTTCGCCCCGTATCCCCTCAAGAATGCGTCAAACAGAGAAGTAGGGCTAAGTGGTAGGGGAAAGAGGAGTATTGGGATTGGGCCTTGGTCTTCATTCAAACCTCTTGACCTGAGAGTTGGCTTTAATGGTGAAATTAGTCATAAATTACCAGAGGAGCATTCGCTGAGGGTTATTCAGTTGGAACTGTCGCAGCGAGCATTTCTCCTAATTTGGCCACTAAAGAGCCGCTCCGAGCCTGGAGCAAGCTTTATTGTTCCCGACAGCGCATGTTTCTTATGCAAAATAATTTAGGGCAGAAGAAGACAACAATTCAAATCAATGTAGTTCCATACGCATTTGCGCTGCACTGGGTAGGAGATGTTAATATTAAAACGCTGTAACTATATTGAAAAGACACAGAAGAGCTGCCGGTGCTGCAGCGTAAATGGCTGGAGGTTTAGAGTCTGGTCAGACCGTGCTCTGTAATTTCAATCAGGCAAACTTCCCCCACACACAACGTGCAGCTCATTACCACTCACCTCTGTGGACACACTGTTTTGTTCCCTTGATTGGAGGGCCTCAGCTCCAATTAATATCTTAGAAGGCTGACATTTCACACGAGGCTCCGTCCTCTCCTGTTTGGAGCACATCACCTCCTTTAATGAAGGTGCACAAATAGGAATATCTGATGCGGGAGACGGGAGGTGTTTTCTTTTGATCTCTTCTAGGTGTTGGCACAGACTTTGTGCACGTGTGTGTATTCTGTGTATTTCCTTTGGAAAAACACCGTCACCTGAATCATTTTTCTTTCTTTTTATTTTGGTTTAAATGTCATGTGAGGTTATTCATTAATGAGATTCACAGGACAGGACTTAATGACCACGCGTTTAGGGAAAATTGCATGCGTGTGCGAGGCCGGCTCGCTCGGGCTCCATTACTTTCATTCCCGAAAAACCTCATCTTTTTCCTTCAATCGCATATATCGATCGCAAAATTATTTTTTTTTTTTTTTTCCCCGAGCCAGAGATTACAACCTAAAAGGCAGCACTAATAGATTTTCTTCGTCGCTAATAAAATTTTAATTCAAACGGTTGATGTATAATAGAAAACATGATAGCGTTTTCTCCCGAACTGAAGCTGATCCGTTTTAAAGATTCTCGGGGAGAGACTGGAGAGAATGTGAAAAAAAGAAAAAAAAAAAAAATACATATCAGACTCCTTTTTTATATGCAAGCCTACATCCTCTGAGCCATCAGTCCGAGTAACCTTTCTCTTTTTGAGGTACGATGGATTTCAAGCCAGCCACTATCTCTTTCTCTCACTCCCACATAAATGTAGCTCCAGCTGGTCGGCTGCTTCGGAGATGTCACGCCGGGTCACGCGCGTGACGCCGTTCCGTCCCCCCACCTCCCCCTCCGCTCGGCCCTACAGGTTGTTTAGCATTTCAGACGGGGCTCTCGAGCTGCCTCGTGGCCGAACGCGAGGGCGCTTGGGGATGTCATCTCCTCAAAGCTAATTGCTGTGCCCTTCTCTTAACGAAACAAGCTCAGGAAATAAATAACTAATGTGCCCCTTGGTACGCTCATTAGCTTACTGCAAATTTGCCATTCCACAACTTTTCTCGCTCTCGCCGTCTCACTTCGTCTCACTCGGCTCTCGCGCCTCACCCGACCACACACCGGCGCGCGCGCACACACTCACCCTCTTCTTTACCACCTCCTTTTTCTCCCATGTCACATTCTCTTTCCATCTGCCAGGGGAGATCAACGTAATGAGGACGTTAAAGAGGCTCTCTGCGATCGCTTTGAAGAACTTTGAGAGCCATTTGAAAACAAACAGCTCTATTCGGTGGGAAACGGGAGATCTTGTTATCATTCCTGGCACGAAAGCCACGGGAGTCAGTGATATTTGATACGTTCTTGTGCGCGGCGGAGGTGCTGCGAATCGTAAGGCCATCGTCTTGCAATTAATGAAGCAGCTAACATCCGCCGCAGTTCCACTGTTTGAAGTTGTCCAAGGACACCAGCGTGTTGAAATTTGTTTTACGTGTAGGAGCGATACTATGTCATCAGGGTCAGCCGATTAGATTGGTTTTATCCTTACATAGAAGAATAACTTAGAAGGGCATATCAAGCACGATTCCTCAAAACGCCAAGAGAGCACCTGCGCAGGAACAAAACGACTGCGGTTGACTTTCCCACCCAGAACGAGGCCAACTGTGTTTTGGGGCACACAATCCGGAAGTACCGCCGCAGCCGATCGAAGAGCAGATCTGAGTGTGCGTCCAGTCAATTTTCATAATAACACCTCGTGACCTCGTGAGAATAATAAATGTCCACTTTGTAAGAAAGTCTATTTTTGAGTCTCATTCCCGACGTGTCAAATCCTGACGGTTCGCGGTGGCGGCCAACCTGACCTACAAACCCAATGCGTCAGTATATGACAGGGTCGGGAATGAGACTCCAAAATCGACTTCTCTTACAAATAGGACGTTTAGCAATAAACACGGCGAGACAAACGACGAAACGATTTAACTGCGTAGCCTACTCACCCGTGATAGAAGCGCAAAATTGCAAAATAAACACAACCTGAGTCAAGCAACCGAGGCGGGCGCGACGCTCTGATCCTGGAACGCTCGCGGTTGGATCTGAAGCCGCGTGGAGGACGGAACAGGGCAGATGTTGCAGAGACGGGCTCACTGGAGTCAAGGTGTTAGACTTTACGCTCAAAATCTTCCAGCGATCACAGGCACATGTAGTTGCCATTAACCAGAATGATCTGGGTCGCAGTTGTGTGATTAAATCTAACAGGAAACACACTTTGGTGCTTTCCTGCAGTACAGATATGTAGTTTTGGAACTGAAGTCAGAAGTACTTTATAATCAAGATTGAAAAAAAAAAAAAAAAGGCCTCTGACTTTTCTTGCTGACTTCACCTTGTAAAGATGTGTCAGTACCCTGTCTGAAATATTAATTGCTTGATAAATTATTGCTTCTGGCGAGGCAATGTATTCTGCTCAATTGGAACTAGGGAACCCCTCCGCTACCTAGATATTTAATACATTTCCATATGAAAGGATCAGTTCTGTACTTAATGGTAATGATCCGTCATTTCTGAACGTCAGGAGGCCACATCTGGACTATCTTCCAGTGGAGATTTATAACATATCGCTGAATGGACATTACTCTGAGATGGAATCCTTCGGGGGGGTAATGCTGGGACTGATTTGAGACAGCGCAAGGACTGTGATGATATGGCCTATGGGATATAGTGGTGTTAGCTGTCGGAGAGAGATGGGTGTTTTGCTCATGTTTGTAAAAAAAGAAAAAGGCAGTCCTGGGACCGTCCGAGTATCCCCTTGAATCACATCCGCGGCTGTCTCTCATCCATCCATAACTAGATTTTATACTCCCGGGATAAGTTGAACAGATTGATTTTGAAAATCATGAATCTTCAGAGTAAAGGCTGGCTTATTGAGCTTAATTTTAAGGCTAGGGGATATGTGGACACAGCTGAAAACTAATGTCCACCTAAGCCCACAAATAATCAAAGGGTGTATCATGAATAAACCTCGGCAGAAGGTAAAGTTTCTCAGCATTTTTACACAAAGAAAATATTTGATTTCTTCTATAATACCAACACAAGCTTATTCAAGACATTCCACTCCAAAGGCACGCCGTCCTTGGGCTAAGGTTGTTGAGCCATTAGATTTTAGTTCCCCATTAGTGAACTATGACTGAGGCGCAGCTATCATTAAATGGAAGCACTCACGAGTGTAACTTGATCAAATAAATAATACAATGTCACCTTTTCCACAGTTATCTCTAACCCCCTTTTTTTATGGATCTGTCCTGTTGTAAAACACTTCAGCTGCATCCTTGTACTACTTGGGCAAGTTTAGCAAATGAAAATGTCACCCGGCGTGCCATCACAAAAGGGTAAAAGAAGATAAGAGGGAATTGAGACAGGAACAAGTCCCATCGGAGCTCGCTTGGTACGAAAAGGAGCACGTCTCTCTGAAACCCATTTCCCGTGGAGCAACGGGACGATGTAAATATGTCACTGCGCGCCAAAGCGTGGCGCGCACCGGCATGTGAATGCATGCACGCACACACACACACGCACACACACACAGCCTTTAGATGGCTTTACCTTTGGCTAATGACTGGCAGGAAAGACATGAATACCCATTTGCCCCTAACTTTTAAACAGATAACCTCAGACTACAATCAAGCAAATTATTGATTTCTTAAGCGAGAAAATGACGACAGCATAAATTCTCCTCTTTGGGCCTTGTCACTAAAGCCAGACTGATGCTCTACTTAGCTACACAAGCCTGTAACCTGCATTCAGAGACCATGACGATGAGGAATGTCCCTCCCCCCCCACCACCACCACCATACAGCTAATTACCTCACATGCCAAGACCTGACATCGGCGGCGCAGCTGTGACCAATAGCCGCCTGTATCAGCTTAGTTTAGATTTACCGTGCACGTGGTGGGGCTGTTATAGGCTGAGCGGCTATTTCTTAACTTAATGGCTCCTGCCTCAGGTAATGGTAGAGAGCGGGAGCGTCTCCCAAATTAATTTTGATTTCTGAGCTCGACTCGAACCTAATCAGGTTTCTCCAGAGTGCCGTGCTTTGCTTTTATAGATTTCCCATAAATGCACACAAACATTTTTGTACCACACACACAAGCCGGAGATAAAATATGTGTGATATTTTTTACTCCCAAACTGTAATCCTAATCCCCTCCAGAGTACGCCCTGACGGAAATCCCGGGAACAGTGCTGGGCTGCGACACACTATCCCCCAAAAAACAACCTTTTCCACTTTTCCACTTCCGAACGAGGCTGTAAAAAAGACGAGTCGATTTTCTGAGCATCACAAAAGTTGTCAGAATTGAATCCATTTCGGTCCAAAAAATAATTGGAAAAAACTCAAAAAAAGCCTTATCTTTGATTTTATTTCATGCTGTTAATGTGTGAGGGAGCTGTCAGGAAGTCATCCACCTGCATGCTCTCAGCTCAGTTAACTGGAAAAGTGCTCTTGCGTGTTTGTTCTCTGGGCCCGACGAAGCAGAAACCTGCAGAAAGCCTGAAAACTATTTGAGTGTATGTCTACGGTAAACTACCTTCAGGGAACCTTTCCCCCAAATTAGCTCTGGTTCCCGAGCTGGTTCGGTTCAAGATCCGTTGGCGCAATCCAGCGAACTATTTCATAATTTTACTAGTTTTCAGCAGAGCAACTGTAATCAAGAATGTGCCAATAATGGAGGGTTCATACATCAGGTCAAAGAAAACAGGCTAATTATTTGGTTCTGACTTTGGTCATAAATGCCCTGAAAAGTTCACGTGCACAAAGCGGAACGGAAACCATCTCCATGTTGGTGGTAAAGGGTTATCGTAGGAACGGACCGTCTTCCTCATACATCCACAGCTTTAGTGCACCAAGCCACAGTCGGCCATCGGCGCCGCTTGTTTAGCTTTTGCAGGCTGTCCTGAACTGTCGACGGTGTTAAATGGTTTTCAGAGGCAGTTGGCGAGAGAAAGCTGTTCAGTATACCAAAATCAGGGATTTCATTTAATGCAGTTTCTACTCATTTTGTCGCCTTTGCCTTTTTTATTCCCTCGCTCCCAGGTAGAACAGATTGGGCTGACAATGTCATTTTAAAGCAAATCAAGGCAAACATTTTACATTTAAATGTTTTATTTTACTGCTACATTACATTTATCATATTACGAGGATAACTGGCAGGTTTATTTGGGGTTCTTTGTACAAATAGAGGCTGCTCTACATTTTTTCATTGTTGTTCTTTCCTGTAAAGCGGGGACGGACTGCACATGTCGTTGTTAACTGTCTTTGCATCATAATCAACACTTAGCTTAGTGTGTCACGACATGTCACCAACGCCTCAGTGAGCGATGGGTAAGATAATTGGATCGTAGCCATCGATTCACATGCTGCCTGCCGTAGATTGGCGTTATTCTGATTGTGCGGAGTGTGAGTTGGTGGGGGAAAACGTGTGTGTTTAAATAGGCGTCGTGGAAATGTGATGAGGATGATGACAATCACAGATGTTGATACACCCTGGCTGGATGATTTACAGATTGTCAGTAATCACTCAAGACAGGCGTTGTTCAAACTGCGGAAAACGATCGGTTTGCTCGATACTGCGGATCAGCTGTAATCGTCGGTGGACAGCGTCAAGAAAAATCACTGTTTATCCACGTTTCCATGTGGCTGAGCGGCTTTAAGGCAGCTCTGCATCGTCGGCTGACGAACCACATCTTGCGCCGTGTAGATTACCATCAGGGCATTCTGAGAGCTCGACCCTCAACCTCAACAGTACCTCGAGAAGTGCGTGGCTCCTCGCTTTATCTTTAATCGATCCATCCCCGCTAAGTGAGAAATCAAGTCTCACAAAAAAATTTGCATATCATGTTGAAGTTTAGTACGAGAGAGAAAAGGAAGAAAATAGAAAGTAGGAATCTTCTCGTATTATATGAAAATGTTTTTTGCAAGAGGACGGACCCACCACCGGGTCAAACTCACTCGCAGATAATCTCTGTGATATGAAGACACAGAGGGAGCGTGCGTCGGTTTCGAGAAAAGACGTATTTCTTTATTTTGAAGTTCATTACACCGAGGCGAGCAAAGAACAATGCTGGGAGGAATTCTCAGCGTGAAAATTTTGGATGAGGCTGATTTTAGCTCGCAAGTTAAAAGAGGTAAAGACCCCACGCCTTTTTCTTTTTCTGTTACAGAGTCTTGGCAGACCAAACTAAGTATAAGTATAAGTAGATACACCCACACACAAGAAAGTACAGGACCTCAGAAATTCCCCATGCCTTTTTTAAATAATTGAAAACTGTGAGTTTACTCCCATTGGTCTTTAAGTGATGTACAACAATGTCTGGGCCTCATTTACAGTCGGGGCTGCTGAGACCACCCCGTGCATTCAGATGTGTTTTTTTTTTTCTTTGCTGCCAGGCTCGGTGCACGAAAACGAACGGCGGATTGAATTGTCAGGCTGGAGCCACACTTCTGTAAGAATAGCCACTCTGCAGTGAAAACTAATCGGTCTCCCCTCGGAATAGCTTCTGCGCCTCGGATGAGACAGCAACAGACTGCGTCCTAAAGGCTTTGATGACAACAACTCTACTCTATCTGGGTTTTGGGTTCGGGTGTTTGACAGAAAAAAAACAAAAAAGAAAAAAAAACTGTGGTGAAGCAGTCCCTCAACAATAGTTCTGTGAGCTAATCAAATGAATTCTCCAAAGAGAAAGTGATTAAATGCTTTTGGTTTGAATTCCTCCATTATTGCAGTCTGGGTATCTGAGCAGTACGAGTTATTGGTGTATGATTGGACTGTAGCTGAAATAGAGTGATTATTCCTACCTCGTAGATAACACACTGGGAGCCTTGGAGGATGGAGGTGGGTTAATTTTTCGCCTGAGAGGAAGAAAAAAAAAGTTACTTCAAAATACTTTCTCGCATTGTTTTCCGAAATTCAAAACACATGTCCAGCAGGTAGGGGAAAAAAAAAAAATGAGGGTTAATGTCACGACCTTGGCTTTGAGTCTGTTTTCCTGAGAATCAGCGAGGACAATGGCAACCTGTGCACACACTGATATTTATGCACATAATCATACACTCAGGCCACCAGAGCTACCTGTCAAAACCGGGAACCAATCTGCAAGAGTGATTAGTTATGCTCGACTGGGTTTGCTGAACACTCTCCATCTGCGTGCACTAGTAATGTATGGAATAAGCCGAGTTGGTAATAAGGCCGGAGACTGACAAGGTTAAGTTGATGCAGATGCAGGATAAACAGTTTGGCATGGACAGAGGTCGGTAAGGTCTGACAGTTTGAGAGGTTGTTGAATATATATTTAAAATAATCTTTTCAGGAGGATAATAAAAGGGGCAAAGGCAGAAAAATCAAGCCAAACAAGTTATACCGTCATGACTGAGCTGATTCATATTCTATAATCGCGGTGAAGTGTCCAGTATTAAGAACGGTAGCAGCAGTGGATTGCAACAGCAAACGTAGCGTAATTATGAAAAGAGACTGTCTGTCCGTTTTTAGACAGGAGCCGCTCCAAAATCAAATTGTTGTTTCTTTACTTTGTTATGTCATCCATTGCATTATAATTCAAAGTCGGCCACATTAACATCCAAACTGTACCACATGTATTTATGGCAAACATATAGCGCTGCTCCCTTAAACGGCAATTCACATTCCTATCAGGAAGAAAACGCTGTCCACTTCGCTTGCAATTAACAACTTTTTGGTATTTAGACCTAGATCCTAACCTAGATCAGGTTATCTTGGACAAGACAAGACATCTTGGACAAGATAACACGACGAAGGTGTAAGCGCTGAAACGTTGTTGTCAGTAAACTTGATTGCAAGTGAAGTGGACAGCGCGCGGGAGTCTTTTTTTCCTGATTTTGTCGTCCCTTCGGTGTTCTCCTACGCAACTGTCGTCCTTAAGGTGTGCAAAATCTGCCCCCCTGTAATTCAGCAAACACACCGCAGGACTCCGCTGCCCACCGACTGCAGATAACAGCTAACTAGCTCTCCTACTGGTGTCGTGAAAAACTATTTTACCTCTCTGTAAGTGTTTTAGTGTTCAAAGTCGGCTAGCTTTACCCCCAAACTGTGCAAAGCTCAAGCACTTGCGCGCATTACTGTAAACTTGTTGCCGGCTAAGCGGCTAACTTGGCGGTTTAGTGGCGGTTCCTCTGCTAACTTGAATAAGGATGACAACATTTTTATTGTGTGGCTCCTCTAAACCCTATTAATGCTACTCTGACAGTGAAAAGAGTCACTTTTGAGGGGCTGTGACGCTCAAATAAAGGTTTTCAAGGATCTCAAGCCGTTTATTTCATAATGTAAGCTTATGGGAGAAAGTCTTGTTGGGCCAGTGAGCATCATGTGAAGTAATCAGCCATTATGTAAAACTGGCCTCAAAGCAGAACGCTTGTCCTGGAGGCTTTGTTTAGCTCCGTTAGGTGTAAGCTGCTAGCTCTGTTAGCTGTTAGCTCCATTAGCTCTGTGGCTCTGTTAAATATGATATAAGATGTGCTTCTATGGTCTTGAATTCTGACTAATTATCTGTACAGGTTGGTTTAGAAGGGAAACTATGACAGCAAACGGCAACTATTGAGGTTACTTTTCACTTAGTCCTATTGACCTAAAACGTGTGGTTAGCAAGGAAGATTTATCTTTCCATAGTGTCTTAAAAGTTACCAGAGACGTGTTACAAATATTTCACGCGTGTTCTCTTGCCTCAGCTACTTAAAGTTCGGGGACAATAAACCACAGTAAATCTCTCGGCTTTTATAACTGGCTTTATGTTCCTTCGCCGGTGCTGCCTGACAGTGAAACCGCATCGACTGGTTTGAAATCGGGCTCGTAGCGAATTCCCCCACTACACCAAATAAATGTCTCTGGATTCATAGGCTTCTCTCGCCATGAAGCAGAAGGTGGGCAAAGTAAGACAAAACAACATTGAAAGTTGAAGGTTCTCATTTCTTCTGCTGGCTGTGATGGTGGTGAGGAAAATAAAGTCAGAGAGTGAGAGAGAGAACCTGTGTGCTTACTTTTAGGTTGTATCTCTACCAATTTGACAAATAGCACACTGAACCACAAACGTGCCGTTTGAGATGTCGTCTGAGGACAGTGACTGAATTTTGTCGGCGCTCTGCAATCGCAGCTGTTAAATGTTACACATTAAAACCTGCAGTCACCGTGTCAGGAAGACGGGGGAGTCCGTCATGTGCCGCGGGATTGTTTTACCGGCTAACATAGCGGCACGCTGTGTTTCCTTTCTGACCACACGCATTAAACTTTCAAGGAAAACTGAAAGGACCCCTCTCAGCAGAAGCCATACATCAGCGGGGACAGCTATTTGTTAGCCTTTTCTTCTTTCATAGGGATGGTGTCACGATGTAGGAAATGGCTGTTTCCATCAATTGTTCGTGGCCTCTTTTCCATTTTTATTCCGCCACAGCAAAGCAGCTGCAAAGGTCAATACAAGGGTCTTTGTATTGTGCTTCAAAATATCGCATGCACATTTTCAAAAAAAGAAAAACACTGTACCGTGGGACTGAAAGCGACAACATTAAGCCTCAGTTTAACTTCAGAGACACAGCATTTGCATTATAACACAGCGTATAGGCTACAAGACGGTGACTCCGAACACTTCCCACGCTCAAGAATAAGGTAACCCTTCCTTAACTCCGGTGGCCGACTGCTGTATGGATAAAGACTCTCTTACAGGTTATACTTCTGGATGAAATGACAGCTGCCACTCACTACCTGACTCCTATTGTATACCGTTACATTGTGTAAGTCCTCGCAGCTTCCTTGTCTGTTTGTTTACCATTTTTCCCAGCAGACCTGAGGATTCTGGCTATGACTGGTTCCTGTCACTTGCATGCTAAGGTTGCTAAACCTTGGACAAATATTGAGAATCAATATTTGAACGCCGGCTGCCAGACTTAACATAGAGACTTTGTAGCGCAGCCACACCGACACCAAACCAACTGGGATTTCGGACTGAAATATTAATTGGCTTGCCTTTGCACGGATCAAAAATCTGTGCTAATTGAAATACTCAACCTGTAATGAATACATGCAGGAAAAAAAACAATGCAATTTGGTGTCAACAGATATTCAATCCAATCTGTTTAACCGACCCGCTGAGATTGCTGTCTCCTTTCCAGAGAAACATTAATTCATCACAGGTACTGAATCAGTACTTGTGTGTTGGGGGGGGGGACCCACTAATCACCCAGACTTTGTTTAATGTTATACACTGCTCTTTGTGGATGACTGAATGTTCTACTACAAGGAGTTTTTAGCTGATTATGAGATTAATACTGATGCCTCTCCAGGACAGGCACAAGTAAACAAGACCATCAACAACGGGAAAATTGGGCATTTCTAATAGTTTGTGAAAGGTCGTATCATTAAAACTAACTTGTATGGGCGAAGAAACTGCTGTGGAGGAAAAGTTCACTTTGTTTCACAACTGTCACATTACAGCTATTAATCTCGTACAGCCAGATTCCATACTCATCGTCACGCTGACAACTCTGTTTTAAAAAAAAAAGAAAAACGCTATTAAAAACATTTTCTGACTTTCTTTCATTAAACAAATGCGCATGCTGGCGAGATCCAGTTTGTTTTATTGCACGAGGCAACGGTGCTTGTGCTGCTTTTGTCCACAGGGGCCGCCGAGATCAGCGACGACGGCAGCGAAAAAGTGCCTTGTTGCTGCTTTAAGAATGATTTGATAATACGGATGGCTCCTATTTAAACTGAGGTCCGTTATTGTCTGGAGTGGATGAGGTCAAATCAGTGAATTAATAGCTTATGCCTGTAGGTTTTATGATCCCTGTCAGCTGGTTGGCACACACTTGAGGAGCCACTCCACTCCACTCAGAGTTCACCGTGGCCAGCAGCCTTTCAGGGCTAATCAGACAAAAGGCAATAACATACTTCTCTCTCTGGGTAGCGTACAGTAATAAAGATTTCAATATAGGTTTAATGTAGGAGGAGGACAATGATCATTCGGATCAAACCCTGTGTCTCATTTGGAAATTGATGTTACTTCGTTATGCTACCCTAGTGTTTCCAAGTGGTTATTGTTGGTGCTGCTGACAACTTGGTAGCTTTTTTTCCCCCCATTTTCCAACACGACACGGGACAAAATGTGAGTTTATAGAATTCATTTTTTCTATAATGAAGACATTAAAGCAGATAGAAAATGGTGCCAGACGACTTTCATTTCCCCAAGAGACGTTGATGGCAGTACATGGCCAAAGTGAGGTTTTTAGGGAGCCAGCTTAACGCAGATGGTGCCATTACACTGTGGAATCAACATTTTCTTCATTGTGCGGCTATGCAAAAAAAAACTTGACTATAGCCAGTTTAAACGACTCTACAGACTCTAATATTTATCAGTGATGTCCTACTGGTCTATGGCGCTGTGGTCCTCCACCACCACCACCAGTGATGAAGCTCTTTGTTTACGGGGTGAAATACTACCATACAGCGGTTTCATCAGCGGGGTTATGTGCAAAGTTGACTTTACGATTGAACTTTTACTCGCTAATGGTTGTGTGGGAAACAAGGTCTGCGCATGAAATTCATTTTAAAACTCCGCTGAAGTGCATTATATTTATCCTGCTGCTTGACCTTCTCATTTAGTCCCTTATTAGCTGTGGTCTTTAAACATTTTAGAACTAATACATTTCCCGTCCTCCCGAACGCTGCTGCTGCTGCTGCTGCTGCACTCTGACGAGGGTGTGGCGGTGATGCTGAGAACAAGA
>OMLP01019889.1:51447-61950 GCA_900302685.1 Spondyliosoma cantharus
AACTCCGCTGAAGTGCATTATATTTATCCTGCTGCTTGACCTTCTCATTTAGTCCCTTATTAGCTGTGGTCTTTAAACATTTTAGAACTAATACATTTCCCGTCCTCCCGAAACGCTGCCGCTGCTGCTGCTACAGGCACATCCGTCGTGGCAGAACAAAGCTACGGCACGGCAGCTCTGTTTCTCATTGGGAACTACAGCTCCCTTTCTTATTGCTCTCAGCTGGAAAAAAAAAAAAAAAAAAACAGCAGCGTGAGGGAACTACCAGCTCCCCCGTGTGTCAGTCAGATTGCCGTATATAGGAAATGACACATGAGCTGGCCACACGCTGCGCTGCTTGGCGGGATAAAGGCACATGTCTAAAACCCCCCTCGCACCTTAATGTGATTTGCTTTAGAGTGCAACAGGCTTCTGCAGAGCTCAGATTATTATATTAGGATTATGGTGCCCAGGGATGTAGTCTTCTTAGACCCTAAGACTGGCGAGGGAAAGCCCTTGTCAGCTGTCAGTCATAATAACCGAGACAGTGTCTATGGTGTCCGAGGCTCTGATGCCGCTGTTTCAATCATTCATAAGAGGGGGGGGGATCCTTTCACAAAAAAAGCTGCACTGTCTTAAGTGCTCTGACTGACAGAATACATCTTATCAAGGAGTAAAAGGATTGCGCACATTTGAAAGTTCGGGGGGTTGATGTTTTTCTGAATAATTCAGGCGCTATAAATATGGCTGCTGCAAAATGTCAGCCTGTCGCTATCATGGAGTACAAAAATATATGCATTTATTCCGTTTTGTTTATTCATAGTTTCAAAGTAAATGTAAATACAATGTTTGGTATCTTTCATCCGGCGGCGCTGGAGTTTAGTACTTTATTTACAGCTAGCTCATCATGCCGCAGTCCAGACAAGCCATCGGTCTGATGAAACTAATTGCGTTAAAGCAAAAATGTAAGTGCATTTTCTCTTGCTGAGTTTACAAAACTGACTCGCAGCGCTGGAAATGTCAATAATTAAACACTGGCACGGCGAAAAAGCTCCTCGGTTCACAGCTTGCATCTTCGTTCTATTTGATCTTCAAGGCCGGTGCGGTCTGGCATCTTCAGTCTTTAATGTGGGTTCAGGGTGGATTCCCAGGACTGAACCCCGCACTCTAAAGTCTTTCCGTCTTCCCAGCTTACTGGAGTTGGGCCTGGCAGGAGGCTGAGATCTGCCTTTTGCGTCAACCTCTCTGAAGGTGCCCCCGCACTGAACGTATTTCTCCTGCTGTGCTGAGAAACCTTGGAGCTTTTCAGACCCCGACACACACACACTGACACACACACACACTAATACACACAAACAGACACATGCACGGTGCGAACGAGATGTGCATTGTGCGTGTACACGCGTGTAAGCCCTCACACACACTGTCACATTTCAAAGAGGCTCTTAAAAGAAATAGCCGTTAGTAATGTTAAATAGCCGTTAGAGAACACGATGTGGACCCATCGCTCGCGCTGATCATCTCTCGTCAGATGCACAAATTCTGCCTCGAAGTCAATACCAGGGTTCCTTCACAGATCCGCCCCCTCACAATGACTCACAGAGGAAGAGCTGACAAATTACCAATGAGCATTTTTGCTAAGCTAGCGGCATGGCTCTCAAGACCGTCTGTCGGTCGATCATCCACCTCAGATTAAAATATCTTTACAACCATTGGATGGAAGCACTTTGATAACCTGATGTCTAAATGGAGCCGTAGAAAACTTGCCTCGCCTATTAGCACTAGCTGAACTTACATGTTAAAGAGGAATTCCGTTATTTTTTTAAAACCTTGGCCCCGAATTTGTTGTTACAGTTGTTGCCTCATCTTGGCTGTCAAAATCAGTCAAATAGTCAACCGTGACTTTGTAGATAAATGATTTGCTGACAGACCCTCTAAGTAAACTCCACATGTCTCTTCTCCAAATCTTTCCACATTTGTCTTTTTGCAACAGCTCAGAGAGATTTCAAAGAGACAACTCGAGTGAAACTTGAGCGGGTCTTTTTGGAACTGTTGAACTGTCCTCAGACACGTAGAGTAACGAAATCAAACGATTTAAGTAGACGTAACTTTGACAGACGGAGTTGCTACAAGGGATTTCCCCCGTTTGCACTAATTTCCCCGTTTGCGGGACTAATAAAGGAATTTCTGATCATGATTACATCGCAGCCACCGCAGCCAGCTGGGGCGATCTTCTTGACCGGTTCCAAAACTTACTTGAAATTACAGAATTTCCCTTTAACTGCTGTGCTAACACAGTAGAACAAAATGTCAACACAATATGGTAAACACGTTTTATTTTTCCGAATACCCTCTGTGTCACTGTGAGCATGTGAGGATGCTTTCTGAGACTGAGGCTGTTTTACTTCAAAGCTCCGCTGCCTCACAGAGATTCAGGCGTGAAGGCACGATGTGAAGGTCGCACTATTCCGTGAACAAAGGGAAAATCTTTTGTCTTTTTCAGCCAAATTAACACAACAAAATGTTTTGCTGGCTCGCACTCACAGTGACTTTATGTAAAATAAAAAAAACAAAAAAAAACGCAGACATAAATCGAGCCGATGCGTGGGAGGCAAATGAGCAAAGTGGGAGAGAAGAAAAGAGCGAGTGAAGCAGGTGGATGTATGAGTCTCCGCGGTGCTCTGTCTGGCCCTGATTGGTGAGTTAGGAAAGGAATGGCGCTCCTCCGTCCATCCATCCACAGGCTGTGCTTCTCCCCCGACCTAACGAAACCTTAATAGAAGATGACAGGAGGCAGGGTTGGGGATGCAGCCTTCATTGATACACTGACTGGACCTGCACTGTAGATCACTGCCTGTGTGTGTGTGTGTGTGTGTGCTTGTGTGTGCTGTTTGGGGAAGAGATTTAGTAACCAGACAGGGGCTGACGCACACAACTAGAAATGGTTAAACATCTCGTAGCTGTGCCAACTGTGTAATCATGTGGAAAGTCATTACAAATGTGGCGTCATTTTGAACATTGCGCCACAGTCGCAGGCTGTTACATAAAATCAAAACTAATCAATAACTCCACTGTGTCGGACCCGGCCAGATGTCTCATATGAAGATAATGCCTTTTTTGCCTTTAAATGATGGCTCATTTCTGCGAAGGGGAGGAGGAGGAGGGCGGCGGGACTCGGATGAGGGATACGCTCCGTGCCGTTCCTCCGTTTCCCCGGGTTTGCTGTTTTGAGTCCGTTAATCCCCTGGCAAACTCTGATGAGACTGCAACTCCCTGGGAGTGCTAACAGCACATCAATAATACATCCAGTCCAGCTGCATCCACTAAACACTCCACACACAAACATGCATGCACTGTATCTCTCTCGAGCACACATAGGTGCAACCCCTTCCATTCTCCCCTCTCGACCATGGCTTGACTCCTCGCTGTCACTGTCATAAAAGCCCTGCATTATTTATTCATGGCGGACGCAAAATATGAGCTAAAACCGTCCAGAGAAGAGGTGACACCTGAGGCATTTTTCCAAAGGCTGCTGTATCATTCGAGAACAGACTGATTGCTTAGTCTGAAAGGAGGGGGACAAGTGTTGTTTAGGCTTCAGCGTCGGTACAAAGTGCCTCTGTGTTTACACTTAAATTGCATATTCAAGGTGGTGGCTGTCTGAAGTGCCACTAAGTGCACATCGGGTAAAGTGTTAACCTGAAGCAAGAGTGTCGTGCCGCAGCCCAGCAGCAAAGATTAATTCGCTTCAATTATAGTCCTGATTTTATGCACCACAGCCTGTCGATTCGTTTCGGTAGATGTGTCAGGGAGGCGCACGCGGCGAAAAAAACATTTAGCGTATGAACAATGCAACTGACAATATCAGATGACTCTGTACTACTTGTGAACGACAGGCACAAATGTGTAGCTTCAGACACCGGATCCCTCTAATGGCCAGCGCTCTGTGCATGCTCTGTGCGGCTCATGCATTAACCTTATCCTTTTGCCTTATTAACATGTGCATTTGCGGCTATTAAATGACAGGGAGCAAAGCTGCGAATGCAAAACCTGTCTGTTTGTTATTCCGCTCTGCCAGGAGGTCAGAAAAAAAAAATTAAAACCCAGTCACAGAAGTGCAGTGGCAACCATCCAGAATAACTATCTAATTAATTTCACTGCATACCTTGAGTGCGTCTTTTTTGTCTCTTTCTGAAGGTTTATAATCTTCAGAGACCTTAGTCAAGGCCAAAGTGGAAATTGCTCATTTTACTCACATACATAAATGAAACCTAATCATGTCAGTCCCCATCTGGCCTGCGTCTGTGTTTGCAACGGAGACCAAGGTTGAAAATAAAACACAAGGGCATCACTGGAGAGACAGAAAAACATATACAGCCAAATACAGTACGGCCGATATCGCGGAGGAAAGTCACTTTTTGCTTTTTTTTCGTAGAAGAGAAATTTACATCCCAGCCCCAAAGCGACAATAACATTAAGATGAGGCAGTAAAACTAAAGAACATAACGCCTCTTTTAGCGAAGAATAATATTGGATGAAAAGGCTTCATTTATTATGATTACACGCTATATCTTTGATACTTTGTGTAACTTTCGAGAAGGGGATGTTCACCTTCTGCCAATTACCAAAGTTATTGTCTAAAAGAAAAACAGGAGCCTATTCTCTGTAAATGCATAGTGGGAAAATAATGAAATAACGTTTTATGCCTCTGATTGATGACTTCCATCAGATGGGCGTAATGATTGATGGAGCTGTTAAAGTTTTTGCACTTAATGGAAGGCTTCAAGCCGCACAGACGGTCTCCTGTGTGGTTTAAATAACAACTTAAAGTGTAAAGGAATTCAAACTGCAATATTTTTTTTTTTTCATCTAGTTCTTGAAGTGTGATGCATATTAATTTCCTGATCATTTTTTAAAGTCTTGTTGCGCAATACCATTTAAGAAACCAAAATCAAACTCAACATCAAACAGACAGTGTGTTAAAAGTGACGCAGTCGGATGGTCATTCGCTGGTCACATCCACACACTGGTATGGACTGAATGATAAATAGATAACAGAGCCGCAGCTACGTCGCGCACCGGTTTGCGTTCTACCGCTTTGAAGGTTCTCGTTTGGCGTCACGGCCGTCGCCATCTTAGCATCTTGCCGCCAGAAGTGACCGTAACTGGAGACGAGAGCTGCGCTGGGAATGATATATACATTGCTAACATCTCGATCGTGGCGGTGGCGACGTCTCAGTCACAAAGTAGCTACGCCCTGTTTTATTGTCTATTTTAATCTAAATGGGGCCGTAACTTAAACAATGAACATCATCCTAACCATTGGGATTGCTAAAGAAGACCTGAAACAACTAATTGACACCATGAACTAATTTGTAAACTGTTTACTGAGGTGAGTGAGAAGAAGGCCCATTTTCTCATTAGCTTACGTACAATTGGACTTCTTTTTGAAACCAGTGTAGTCGCCACCTGCTAGCCATTAGAAATGATGTAGGTTTGTATTGGGAATTCACTTTTCAGACCTGGAAGCTCTGTCCACTTACTATACTGTCTATACATAATCATTTCATACAACATTATCAGAAAATACTCTGTTAATTATAACAGAGTGAAAATAGTTCAGTTTATGTATTCATGTACAATATAATCGTTTCATCATTACATGCACAAGATACTATAGGAGATATGTTTCAGCAAAAAGGACCAGTCAGTCAGCCAGACAACTATTCCCCTTGAAGATCATAAACGACCAGTGTCAAAATACTGATACTTAACATTTAATTGTGCAGAAGCAAAATTAACTAAACATGATCACTGTATGGCAGCACATGTAAGAGGAATGATTCTCGGGTCAATAGTCCACTGCTTATCAACACCTCCTTCTGGCTCCCTCTGTCTCGCTTTCTGCCCTTATTTTCTTCAGATAACAATTGAAAAACAGATTGCTTTTTGGTGCTGGCCTAATTGGGATGACATGGCTCATCAACACCTAGGCTGAACCGACCATGCCTCTTTGGTCGGAGTGGGAATGAGACTCAGAACAAATGAGAGAGAAAATCTTTACTAATTCTCTGGGCTTATTGCTTGTTAAGAGGGACAACCGAGCTTTATTGGCTCCTCTGTCTTTGATAGTTCCCTTCAAACGAACAGAATCCCTTAATGGTGGATGTTTGTAAGCACAATATGTCGCTCTAACACCGTGTGTGAGTAAGACGAAAAAAATGCACTCGTGTCTGATATACAATAATTTGGTGTTTTTGGGATACAGGTGTTTCTCTGCCACTTATCCTGTCCAGGGTCACAGCGGGCGAGAGCCTATCCCAGCATGTGATGGGTGAAGGACAGATGTCAGCGGACCTCCACCCTGGACACCACTCTGTCCCAGACTAGCCAATATATACAGACAAACAACAGCTACGGGTAATTTTAGACCATCGTCCCCCTGAAAAATGGCCTCAGAGCTTGTCGGTGGAAGAAGCTTGTGAACCATATTTTTGTGTATTTTCAAGCCACGACTTCTAGTGGCCGCAAGGAAGTTAAGTTGACTCTGTGTAAAGTGCGTCAAAGTCCGGGGTAGGAGGTATGGGAGATTGGATAGGTCAATCCCATGTAGCAGGTTTGTTACATAGGATAAGTTGCGCACTTGATTGAATTTCTGTTACCAACGTTCAAAGTAACCAACATGAACCAAAACCGAAATGTTTTCCTAAACCACACAAAGCAGTTTTAAGTGACGGCACCTGACCAAACCGCAACCATTTCACAGCGTCAACCACATGATTCACTGTCCAACAGTGGTTTAGTTACGTGTTTGGTATCTTTGCAGCCCGGTCGCCAGATAAAAATGTTGGCATTCATATCACGTTTAGATTACGTGTACATTATATGACCAAACTTGAATGTCAAAGAAGGAGGCGATGGCGATGGCGATGGCGTGATAGTGAGGTGGGACATGTGTCAAGTGTAAGACCACTTGTTATTTTTAACAAAGCGTCAGGACATTTTCTGGCTTTATTAACCACACAAAAATTGTGACATTGTGACACTGCTACTACTGCTGAAACCTGGATATTTTTGACAAGGCACTGGGAAAAAAAGTCCAATTGTGTTTGAGATGACAGAAATGATCATGGCTTTTGTGCCTAAACCTAAACCAGGCCATGCGGTAAGGCCAGCGTTGTCACAACATAAAATGTAAAGCTCAAGTTGGCTGGGATCTGTAGTGACAAACGACGGGAGATGAATGTTAATCTCTGAATCGGCATGACTTCGACCAAAGCCCTCAAATTCCACAAACAACTTTGCCCTTTTCATTTTTATCAGTAGGTTAAACATTGGGACCAAGCACACACATGCTTAGTGGTTGATTCATTCATTGTTGGATGTTAAATGTCAATTTCAGTTGGCATCAAACATGTATTCACTGTCATATTGATTATGGGATTATTGATGTATTATACAATCACTTGTTGTATTGCTGTTCCGTGTTTTCTCACATTTGTAGACTGCAGCTGAAAACATGTAACTACAAATTCAACCATCATTTCCCCAATAAATTACCAGGACTTAGGGGCATAAAAAAAATCATTGAGGTTTATTTGACGGCATCTCACTTAACATTAGACTAGCAGTTATGTGCATTAGTGATATAATGCCACAAGAACTCCCTTAACAAGAAGAAAAAGCTCTCTGCATGGTTCGCCTTGCGGGATACCGATGATAAAATGGGGATGTGTGGAAACTCTGAGAGAGGCTGGTGAGATGCAGATGACTCCTAGGTGTAGCACACAGTCAGAGGTAATCAATATCTGCCCCATCGCTCTGACAGAGAGTGTAAGGAAGGTAGAGAGGAAGGAGGAGAAAGGTGGAGTTGCAACCGGTGCCAAAGACAAAGAAAGAAGTCCGCCGGGATTCGGTGTATGGAGGCACCTCAGCTATTTTCCAGCTTCAAACAGAAGCCCTAAACACTCTGACAGAGCAACAGCAAAGGTTATTCAAAACCCAGCGGTACCTTGGTGCCGGATCTGTTTTTAGTGTTTGGCCCAAAGGTTAGAATAGACAGTTTTTTTTTCTGTTTGGTGTCATGAAAATAAAGGCACCACCAGCACAACACATCTCTAAAACAGACTGACAAAAACCCACATTACAGAACAGCAGGTAGAAACAATACATGAATATGACACCTCAGATCTAAGGCCCCCAAATAAGAACTCTCACAATCCTTCTCATTAGAAACACAGCCAGAATGCCCAGGTGAATTAGGCTGATTTCACATTAGGTACGATTGCTTCTTACCATGCCATACCAGCACACTTACAGTAGATAGTGGTGAACACCTAGGTGGTTTGCAATCCGCCAATATGCACAAATAGAAGATGCAAACTCGCGTCGTCAGCTACGTGACATCTGTTTCCGGTCCTGCGTTTTGGTACTTGTGTTACACACCAGTCATACCAGCTGGACTTTGGGGTCAGGTGCCCCGGTCCCTGATGTGAAAGCACCCTTATACAGATCTAGCAGAGCGTCAGCAGCAGCTGAAAAGTCACCATCACTGTCGATTGATTTCAGTTTCAATTCAATTTGAAGGGCTTTATATTTGGACTGTGCACAATAACAGTGAAATACACATTGATCAGGGCCATTATGAGAGCAATACCTTAGTGCCTAATAAAAAACAAAGCTACTACGTTCGAGTTCATATCGGAAGGGAGACATTATGAGCTGAAGAGGGAGACCACAGCTGTCACCACGGACGAAAGAGTGTTTCTTTCTGCGTGCTTACATGCTCACCATAGTTGCTGATGTTTAGCAGGTGCAGCGTAAACCGTGCTCGTCTTAGCACGCTAAAGACGCTAAACTAACATTTGCATTTGGGAAAACTTGTCAGGTCAGCAGGTATTTGGTCATGGACCAAACTGTTTGGACAAGTTCGAATTGTCGACTGGGCAAGTAAGAGACCACTGAAGTTACGACAGCTCATGTTTTATGGGAACATTTGTTCATTCAAAACCACAAACAAGAACCTCGTGGTGGCACTGGAGGAAAAGTCAGGGGATCTCCAATTTCACAGCAAACCATCTAATATTTCAGTCTGGACCAACGTGGAAGACCAGCCGAACAACAGACGTGTGTTGCGTGCGGCAAACGACAGCAAAGTAGTTGAGAGAGATGAGATTAGGTCATTGAAGGACGGGGAAATACACTGTGCTTGAGTCTGACTCTTTTGTGACATCCTTTAAGCCTTTCCTCGCTCTTTGTTTGAATGATAGTACGGTTTTCTTTGACCTCGGCATATTTCGAGACGCTATGCTATGCTATAATTCAAAGACAGCCCCGTGCAGAAAAAAAAAAAAGAAACCACCAGGCTGCAGAAAACAGGAGTCGCACCTCGCTCGATAACTAAGCAGACCGAGCGGCAGTCAAGAGTTAATGACGCAGCAGAGTAGAGTAGGACAGTGGAGCGGCTCCTCTCTTCTGTGGATGCTGCTGTCTCCTGCCCAACTTCAAAGCCTGCTTTGAAGTCCCTAGGTGGAGATCTCTCCGTTCTCAGGGAGATATCTATCCTCTCCTCGCTCTCTTTTGTTAGCTAATGCACACCGATGAAAAACGGGGTGGAGGCTGAGAGAATGCCAAGGGAAGATCAAAGCGCGAGGGGCAGAGGAGCCATGCAGTTAACCGCTTTGCCAGTCTTTGACTGAACGGATAATAGGCGAGTTGCTCTCTCCTTCTGTTGGCATCTGAGATAAGAATCAAAATAACAGCGCGTGGAATTAAAGCGCACTCGATCCCGCGATTCACGGCACCACACATCAAAATAAAAATGAAAAAAAAAAATAGATGAATAGGACTCGCGTCCCCATGTGTTCGCTTTTTCTGCCGCACCACCTGGAACCATCGGGATGTGCAGGCGTTTTAAGCACAGCGGCAACAGTTGAAGGTCATATGAGGCGCGCTCAGTGAATGAATGCTAAAGAAAGTGTCACAAAGCGAGCCAGAGGAGGTTTTTCATGCGCATGGCCAAGAATGCGAACGCCTGAACTCGCCACAGTAAGCGGTTCTTTCGTACTGACAAACCCATGATTTTCACAGATATAATGATATTCTGGATGTTTTGGAATATGTTTTATTTCCTTTGAGTGGCCGTGAATACGATGATGTTGGCATCAGATATTACGACATTAATCTCTGATCTTGGTTTGATGTGGCTTTTTGAAGTTGAGTCGTCCTTACCTTTAGAGTGATAGTTCGGGTTTTTTGAAGTGGGGTCATATAAAGTACATATCTACAGTCGGTCTGTTCCCTACCGTAATTGCCGATCAGCGCAGCCTCAGTTTGGAGAAGCAGAGAGCCTCTCCATCCCAGACGCTCAGCTTTGTACTGCAGTGAATGGAGTCCAGATGCAAAGCGTATTTTAACCACCTAAAACAAGACCCACTTAACGAAACTTAACAATTTCAGACACAGACACAGACCGTAGAACCTCCGTATCCCTACGCAGTTGCGCTAATGCGTAGGGATACGGAG
>OMLP01019894.1:0-12230 GCA_900302685.1 Spondyliosoma cantharus
ACATTCAAATCCAAACTCAAAACCCACCTGTTCAAACTGGCATACTCTCTCTGACTGGTCACTGTGCAATACACTTTTCTTTTCTTTTCTTTTTTATGTCAATGCTTGGTTTTAATATTCTGTGATGTTGTTATTTTATGCTTTTATCCTATGTAAGGTGCCTTGGGTGACTTGAAAGGCGCCATCAAACAAATAAAATGTATTATTGTTATTATTATTATTATTATATTAAAGTCAAAATGTGTGAAATGTTTGTTAGCAAGCTTTATTTGAAGGTCAAACAACATGTTGCTCATTATGTACTATTGCTAACTTGATGGTGGAGCCCCTCACGTGCAAAACTGACACTGAGGTGAAAAGGGCTTCATATTTTTAGCATAACCAAGCTGCCTTATTTGACAAGTTGGAACTGAGAACGTGTTTGGACCAACAACACACCACTGTGGATAAACAAGCAGTGCTAGCAAGCGCAAAGGCTAGCTGTTTTCCATTGATTGCAGTCTGAACCATTGACTGAAATAGTGGACAGAGCCACCGTGAGGTCACCCATAGATTTCTGCCGGGACAAAATTAAGCTCAAAGTTGGTGGTACTGGCCGTTGCCATCTTGGCCCGACATCGTGCCTAACCTCCCGGCTGATCAAAAAATCTGATCAAAGTTAAAACTCACCAGATGCTATGTTTTTTCTGTTCCTTTCAGTATCAATTCTAATCACAATCAAAGTTGGGCCTTTTATCGTGGGCTCTTATGGGGATTGACGTGCTTTTTGGAGCCAGCCTCAATAGGCCAGTTGAGGAAGTGTTTTTGGCACTGTCAATGTTGGATTAATTTCTCTATGCTTGGCTGAACACATCACAGAACACTCAACGACGCACACAACTTTGATTTTAATCTTATCATCTAACTTCAATTAAAAGACGCTAAAATAATTTCACAACATTTTAGAAGACAACACTATGACACAATGTATGTATGAGTCTGTTTCTTCACTTTATTGTAACATAATGGATCTGCAGGATCTTCTTTCAATTCGTACACATTCATAGATTTCCCTCAGTCTACAATATAAGTATAAATGCCTTATAATACTCTATCTTTGCAAAGAGAAGAAACCACAGCAATGACCAGTTACCATCAGAGATCACCTTTCAGGTAGTCCTGCCGTCACATTTGTTAAGAGTTTCAGTTTGAATTCGGTGACATCTGCATTCAAATTTGTGATTATTGCGTAGAAGAGACTGTGTTTTAATTTCATGTCAGGCTATCACATATGACACGGTTAGTAAAGACCTTGGGCACCAAGAAGGGGAAAATTAATGATTAGGGTAGTTTGAATTAATTTGCATATTGCCAGAGGCAAGGACAGTGTGGGGTGGATTTTTTTTTTTTTTTTTTTTTTTTATATCAGCAGTCTTGTTTTTGGTGTACTACATAACAGAAAGTACAACTTGAATATGGGAGTGAGAAAGCCATGTTCTGCCGCCCAAGTGTTATCTATTCTAACGAGCAAAAACACTCCAGTAAATTTAATGAATTTCGTGTCTTTCTATTAGATGATGCACAACGTTTCACCTTGTACTTGTGTCATTATATTGTATTAAAATCAAAGTGGTACAAAATGATACAGAAAATAAAATATTTGTCTATATTGTGTTTAAAAGCTACCATGCGGAATTTTCTTGTTGAACAAATAGAAGTTGTGTTTACACGTAGTTTATTTCTACTCACAAAAATGCATCATGTGTATCCCCCTGTTGAATGCTGTTCCTCCCTTAAAAGCTGTTATCTGAACATTTTAAAGCCAGCATTGTTGACATCTATGCTTACTAGCTTGCTGTTATCTTATATCCTGTCTTTGTTGACCCATTGGTGCATATATTGGCATGTTACCGGTATGTAGATGTCTGATTAATGCATCTTTGTAATAGATTTTCATTTGTTTGGCTCTAGAAATGTAGTAGCTGACATGATCAGGTGCACAATTGTTCTGTCTATGGTGGGGACAACATCACATTATCGTATCCACAGGTTGTCAGGCCCACCAGAGGCCTGGAGCTGGCACACATGGTTGCTGGACTCATGCCAGATCCACAATAATATATTTCATTGGCTGAGAATAGCCTGTGTGGTCCTACCTGGAGCTGATCAACTACCAACACTGGCATCCACCAAACTTACTCATATCTGGTAGCCAGATATGGACATGGGGAAGGTTAATAATTGATAGAGCAGCAGTATGTGTGCTGACACTTAGCCACACCTCAGCTGGTTACCTGGATCATTTCAAATCAAGGCCCTGCATACTGTGAGAATACATACATACATACAGACCACACACCCAACAGTCAAGTGAAAGACTTTGTCTCATTGAACCGGTAACTTAAACCTTGTAGAGTCGGTCCCATATGTTAGTAGCTCACAAAGATGACAAACTCTCCTTTCACATAACTGCAGCTGTCATTTTTTTTAATACCTAGAGGAATAGGGGAAACCTACAGCCAACTCGTCTTTGAGTGGAAATACCACAAATTACGTTACCTGGCCGAGGTGGAAAAGTTTGACCTTGCATCTAGTGACAAAGTGCAGCGCAGTAGACTTATTTTTAATTAATCATGATGTACATGAAGCATTTGACACACACATTCATTCACACACAATGTAACCTTCTTCCAGTTTATACATAAAACAGTCACTGACGTCCTGTTTCCATCGTGTTTTCTACTTTGTTTTCATTCGTCTGAGGTTTGACTGATGTTTTTTTTTTTTTTTTAAAGTAGCACCTTGTTGTGCCATCTGATTTATCTATGGGCCCCCGACTGGAGAACCAGCGCCACCGACTTTTCATGTTGTTGTGTCTAACTCGGAAAACCCACATTGATTTGCGTTTTTGGAAGTTTGCACTTCCTGGATTCACCCTGTGAGTGCTTCCATGCTTGATGTTGTTTTGCTCGCTTAGTAGGAACCTGCAGGTGTCGGGTGGTAATATGTTGGATATCTACACCGGACTTGAATCTAATTCTAAAACAGTACGCAGTGTTTGAGAGAGAAAAAAAAGCCAGAACAAGAACATACATAAACCATGCAGAGCTGGAATATGCTTTCCAATCACTGCTTGAGTCCTCTCCTGATGTAATGCATTCACACATTAAAATTGTAACAGTGGGGAATCTCATGTAGCTGCCATTTATATTTTATTACACTGAGAACATTTGTTTATCATATTTCTCCATATTTATAAGGTTTCTGTTTAATTCCCAAGAAGCAACAAAGGGAGAGGGGTTTTATGTTCTTCAGCAGCCTTCATGGTTTTATGTTTTACTTGATAGAAAAGACAAACTGTTTGTGGCATTTTCTGCAAACAGCAGTGTTTCTCTTAGATGTGTGCTTTAATGCAGTATGAAGGCTTCTGAAAATGCAGTAAGACTGCGTTAGGCAATCCTTCCTTCCATTCCAAGCGTTAATTGCATATCTTTTCAGTCGGATAAGTGTATAAAACTGCAGACTTAGATCACTGAAAGCTTCAAACTTAATTTGTCTGCGTTTACAGAATGCTGTCTGATGTTCACAATTAGTGCTTCCGAATGCTGTGGTTGATCTTAAATGTTCTTCAGCGTTTGCCCTGGATCGTTAATGTAATGCTCCGTTGATAAGCTTTGTCTTTATATATATACACATCAGCCTCGTTTCTCTGTTTCTTTTTTTTTCACAAATCAAGCACGTCATTGGTTGCCACAAAAATTGGGCTTTTTTGCATGTGAGTATCACAATTTCACATGTGAATAGAATATTTTCACATCTGAACTAAAATTTGACATGAAATACAAATCTTCACATATGAATTACACACATTCATATGAGATTGTTTTATTTCACCAGGGATTGGAATGTCCAACAGGTGGAAACATGTCGATGATGTTTCTGCATGAATGTGCCTTATTCATTTCAATTATATTTATTCAGCTGTTTGTTTACCTTCCATCATAATAGTCCTTTATTATTTATAGTTTATTAGCTATTATGTTTGATTGTTTTATTCACACATTTATTTCTCAATATGTTTATGTGTCTTTCCCCTTTGAATTTAACCCTTATCTCTTCACACAAATTAGTTTATTTCTGTATCCATTTTTGGATCATAATGCAAGTACATCAATGTAATTCATGTGAGAATCCCAATTTCACAACTGATTTAAAGGCGATTTGATGTGATAATTTCCACATTGGACCTAAGCGGAGGTATGCGCTCTACTGAGAGCCACTTTTCATCTTTTGGCTAGGTGCTTTGAAACCAGCGAATGGGTCAGTTGGGGTTCAGGTCTTTAATGTAGTGCTAATGTTGGACCCTTTGGACTGCCTTCATATGGCTATAAGATCAGTGCAGACTGTCAGAGCAGCTGTCCACTGCAGCCGGAGGAGTTTGCAGACAGAAAGCTGTGAACGGGACTTTCAAGGGTCCAGAACCATGTTGTGCCGAGGAGAGTCACGCGAGCAGTGGCTGAGTGCAGAGGGTTGTCATGACTAAAACATATGCAGCCTGCTTCAAGCTGTTAAAGAGGACCATGTTTACACTTAGACAGTAAGTGGAGCATCTGTAAGAAGAGCATTCACAGGGTCGACTGGAGGCTGGTGTGGAGGGTCATAGGCCGGCTCCGCTAAAAGCTGCAAGCTTTTAATGAGTCACTTTTAATATTGAGAAATTATTTGTTTTGAGTGGGTGTATTGTTGTGCAAATGTTAACAGTTTTTTTTTTTATATTTTTTTTTCAAAATGCAAACACACACACGCACAGCTCCTCAGTTTCAGCCAGGTAGCAAAACAACAAAACTGTGGATGGTCGTGGCTTGAATTAAGATGCACAAAGAGAGAACAGAGGACGGGAGACGAAATTAAAGAAGCCGGAGAAGGGTGAGGAAGAGACAAAAACAGGGAGAGACACTGAGACAGAAACAAAGGGAAAGTGACAGGGAGGCATAAAGAAAACAAAGAGGAACGGAGAAAGAGAATGAAAATACAGCGTGTGTGGGCAACGAAGGAGGCAGTTATTTATGGATACAGAACTTTGAAAGTGAGATTTTTACTCAGGTCCATTAGCGAAAGCGAGTAAGGAAGAGTGAGGAGAGGAAGGAACATTTTGATGTTTATATTTCAGCGTTTTGTCATTGGACCTTATCCATGAGATATTCAGTTCTCACCAAAGCAATATCAATCCTCAGTCAACTGGCAGATGTTCTCCGTCAGTCTGAGAGAGAGTTGTGGATTGCGCATTTCCAAACAAACAACTCTGCATCACAGCTCGTTTTAAAAAAGTACATTTCTGTTTAATCCTTGTGAGAAATATTTTGGGAAGTTTTCTTATTTGCTTTTTTTTTTACCAAGAATTAGATAATAAGTTTGATTAAAACTCTCCTATCTGACCATTCAATATGTAGCTGAAGCCATATATATATATATATATATAAAGTTGTCAAACATCACAGTTTATGTACAGTTTACAGTTATTTTTTATATTTTATTACCTTATATATTCCACTCCTTTTTTTGTACTTTGTATATCTTATTCTTTCTTACTATCATTGCATTATCTTTCACATTTACTCTTCAGGCATCTAGTGGAGTCCATGCCTCGACGGGTCAGGGCTGTTTTGGCAGCAAAAGGGGGACCAACACAATATTAGGCAGGTGGACACAATGTTATGCCTGATTGGTGTAAGTGCAATATCATTCTATACAACATGCTAACAACCGTCATGATAATTTTTGCTGAGTTGTCTCTCTAGAATTATTGGTTGTAAAAACAGTCCTTTGCCAGAGTTGTCTCTGTGAAAAGTCGACCCAAGTATCCCCTCAGGCTTCAGGTACCGCAGGGGGAAAAAGTAACTCACGACTTTTACTAGCGGCACAGTTTAAACCCTGGCCATGAACTTTTTATGTACCTGTTCCCCACTTCAGCCTTTTAGTGTAAAGACCCTGATACTTGTTCTTCTCCACGTCTTATGTCGTCTGTGAAAAGCGAAGCATTAAATCCCTCTGGATGGAGACAAGGAGGATGGCGGCAGCACGGATCTCTGAAAGATTCCTGTGAAACAACATTCCCCCTCCTCTGTTTATGTTTTATTTCATTTTCTTACCCTTAATGTTGTGAGTGGGAGTGATTTCCATTTCAGTTCCACATCCAGCCGTGGTTCAGTCGCAGTCTTTTAGTTGTTGTGATGTTTTTCACTGTTGCTAATTTATGATTACAGCCTCATTTGTAAATGCTCGCCTTGTTAATGCATGTGTGCGGAGTAGATTCGCACATTTACATATATATTTAATTATAATTCAGCCTTTAATTTTAATTAGACTCCAACCTGCTGGAATTGGTATTGGTAAGGACGTTTGCTACAACATCCTGCTTCCACATCTTCCACTTCACTACAGCTGTCGGTGAGTATTACACTGCAGTAGTTTGGGGTAAAGTGCCTTGCTTGAGGGCAACTGGGCATCGACGGCTCTTTCTCAGCTGGTGGTGCTCAGGTCAGCCTGCCTCGGCAAACCTCAGGTTACTGTGAGCCCTTTTCGCTCAGTCCAGTTCAGTTCAGTCCACACAGTATTTACGGACAGAGATGGACTCAAACGTACCTAATTAGAGGATGCCGACTGTTGACTCTGAAATGGCCGCAGGGGGCCTACAATTCATCTCAAACCTTTTTTGTTCGAAACAGCACCGCTAATGCTAATATGAAACATAGTTTTTAAAAAGTATATATCTTGGCAACATATGTACAGAAATATCTTTAATTTGATTTAAAGATAGTGAACATCTGCAGCATGGTTCATTAGATTATGCAGATTTGAGCGTGCTGTACTTTTGAATTTTAATTTGACTTTTCTCTGTTTTTTCGTAAGACTTCTGTCTGTTGTGGAAATCAACGTTCACAATGACCTCCTCACAGTTTGATCACCCGCAACTTCAGTGTTAGATCTGTGTTTCTGTCACCTGCTTTGTGATGAATGGAATGGTATTTTATTCCTCTTGTGACGACTTCATATTCCGATTCTCTCCAGTTTTTCACCGGTACAAATAATGAATAAAGGCTTCCCAAAATTACCGTCAGTAAACAGTTTCATGCGGTGTTAAACTTGGACAATGCGTTCTACATAATGTCTGAGCATATGAGCCTTTAGGGTAGTTTCCCACTGAGGTGTGGGCTATAAAGGTTTGGTGTACTCACTTCTTTCTAGTTCCTCACCCCCAGACTTGTGTTCTCCTGGTCGTAAGTGCCAGCTGACCCTAACAGTTGTTGCCCAACACAAAGCACCAAGAACACAGATTATTATCATACACAATCACTCACCTAACCTTGAACTGCAAAGAAAACAAAAACAAAAAAAAATCTAGACTTCTCAGACATTTCTTGGGTGTTGGCAGCCCTCTGGCTGCCACATAAAAGATGGGACCTCTGCAGTGCCTATATCTACATCAGCCCGCATCTCTGCCCTTCCCTCTGCCTGATTATCTATTTATTTCCCATTCCCCCTCTCATTCTATCTCATTCTGTCTGCAATTCTCTTACCTCTCTCTCTCTCTCTCTCTCTCAGTCTCTCTCGCTTTCCATTTAAATCAACAGAGGGCCGGGGAGGGTTTGTTGAATACCACTTTAATCTCTCTCTTTCTCTTTCGAGCCAGTCTTATGCTATAAGCCTCTATTGGTAGGCAGCCAGTGACTGCTGAGTCTTGTTAGCTGTATCCCCTCTCGAGACTGTTTAATGTGTTGCATTGCTATTCAGTAGCCAGGGAGGGAGGGTGAGGGAGAGAGGGCAGGAATGGAGGGAGAGAACACTCAGTGTATAGGACAGCATGCCCCCTCAAGCCTTACGCAGTGTCGAGGAATGGCGATGGTCATTTGTCCTTCGTTTGTCCTCTTTTGGGTTTTTCTTCATTCTACTCTGCTGCCCCGTCTTTGTCATTTCTCCTCACGTTGCCAGTCACAACAAGCAACTTTATAGAATCTGTCTCACAAGGCGAAAGTAACTTAATTCAAACAACAATTTACAGAAACACTGTTGTGTGCTGAAGGGCAAGGGTTACTTGTTCACCAGCCAGGCTGTAACTCAGCTCATTTACTTAACCAATGCTGTTCGCTGATGTCACCAATCCCTCTAAGAATAATGTGTGGACACGCTGGATTCAGCGCTGTTGATCGGACAGTGGAAAAATAATAAAACCGAGGCTAAATGCTGACGTCTTAAACCGCAATGGCCTTCAGTAATATTACCGCGACAACAAGTCTTGAGTGACATGTTGGCCTGAAGTGAGCCAGCGGTCATTCATCTTTCAACTGGATTCTATAAGTGACAGCCCTAACAGCACTACATACTCAGAATCAGTGAGTTCATTAGCAGCCACTCTAGCTAGGGTATTAAGGGTTCTCAACGTAGTGACATTGTGAACATTTCTTCCCCCCTTCATATGATCTTCTAGGAGGTCTCTCATGGAGAAATTAAAGGGCTTTCAAGTTTTTAGGCAAATCCGGTGCAGAATTTAAATTACACATTCCGCTAAAATCACATGATTCTGACCGGCTAGCCAATTATGCTCTCTCCTTACCATACTAGAAGGAATACATGCTTCCTGTTCGAATACTTAGATCCCGATGTTACAGAACAATGGAACCGAACAATGGAAGAAACATCCAACAAAACTCTTTCCTTTCTCCTAATGCAACAAGGAGCTACTCCGGCAAACAAAAAGCCCCTTTCACGTATAAACTTCGGATGGAATCAGATCAGGATATCATTCCTGTTCGAACACGCAACTCACGTCGGCGTCGGGCGTGTTGACACATGTTCGAAATGGCTTGGGTGAGGGGTGCCGCCTGGGTAGGAGGCCACAGACTTCTCTGTAATGTTGACTGTTTTTGCATTGATATCAATAATGCATTTTGAAGTAGGTAACGTACAGGCAAGCAGAGAAGAGTACCAAGCAGCTACAGTGGGGCTCAAGAAGGGGAACATGAGAGACCAAGCAAAGAAGTGTTCTTGGCAGATATTTGTAGAACTTTGATAATGAGCAGTTTAAACGCCATTTTCGCATGTCCTGGTGCACGTTTGAGCGTGTGTTGCGGCTGATTAAACCAGTGCTAACACAGAGGTATTACATGTCGTTGAGACGCCCACTTGCTGTGAATTTACCCGAACTTCGAACACGGGAGCAGACAGGGTGCATTTAAAACGGCAAAAACAGACAGGCTTTTACAGCGATGCCTCAATTCCAAACTGACCATTTACAAGGAAAAATACATGTTAAAGTTGTTTTTAATGCTGTATTTACTCATGCAAACAAACAAAAAATCACACAATGTGTTAACAAAGCCTGGGATATCAGCATTACTCATGACTTCATTACGTGTCCATGACTCACACAGGCAGCCCATTTACTTGAAAGACTTGTTTCAAGTGGATCACAGTTATTACATTTGAATAGGAAATGGCATGACACGTAGAGCCCAGAGAGAGAGAGAGGCTGACTCGGTCATTATCACCGTCATTCAGAGAGTACGTGCTGCATAGTTCCTCTGGAAAACAAAAAAATACTCATTACATTGAGAAATGCATCATTTGCGATTCAAATAATGGTTCTTGGTAATGTATGACTGACCCCCACAGATGAGTGATTTCACAGCTTTCATGGGAGCTCAGACCTACTTAACGGGAGTTCAAATCCCATTGGCTCCCACATAACTTGGACCCTGATTGGACCCATTGGCTATGTAAATGTGGTCCTAGAAAACATTTACAGATGTTTTGGATCAAGGCAACTATTTGTCATCCTTCTCATTTTTAACAAAAAAAAAACAAAATACCCACTTATCATGTCAGAGAAAAGTACAAAAGAAAAGGAGATTTTTTTTGTGATATAAGAAGATTTTTATTTAGCAAATGCTGCTAGTGTTGGGACGAAACCTTCCAACACTACTCTCTGTCCACTCTTCAGCTCGTTGTGCCAGCGCTCATTCCCTCTGTCGGCCCGTAAAGTATGTTCGACAGTACATCCCGGTTAAATGTCAGCGTGACTGAAAACAGCATCCAGCAGCCAAACTGATCTTCAGTATATCTGTTTCTTTTTTTTTCTCTCTCTCTCTCTCTCTCTCTCTCTCTCTCTCTCTCTCTTTCACGGTGCTGAATCGCCCGCAGTAACATTTTAAGCATCAGTGTGGAGCGGTGCAGCAGCGGTGCAGCACTGAGGAGCCTGTTGTGAACTCCACACATTAGAGGAATGAGCAGTCTTAACGCTGACAAGCTCTCTTTGACTTCCACGTTAGCTCCGGGGTTAAACAGCTGACAAGTGGGGCGGCATCTAGCCTCGGCGATGACACACACACACACACACTCCCGCACACACACAGACACTGCAGGTGGAAGGCAGGAAATAATTGTACACAAACACTCAGGCACACACACACACATGCATACACACACACGCACACATTTCCGACATATAGCAGACTGGGAAGGACAGACGTGAATGAATCTAAAGTGCTGCGATGTCACATGGCGTGAGAGTGACAGTGTGAAGTGCCTCAGTGAAAAGTCACTGTGAGCTCGAGGCACTAGCCGCACACTACCACACACACACACACACGCGCTCACACACGCACACACACACGCAGTCACGAACAAGTCTATCACAGCAGCATAGCACCCTAAAGGACTTTCTACTACTTAATCCGTTAATGTTACAGGAATAGTCTGAAATTTTGCAATTACCATTATGCATTTTTTGGTCGAGAAAGTTGAAACAGAATCAGCTTTTGTAGCAACACAACCCTACGTCTCTTTACGGTGGCCAGTCACGCAAGCTGGCAATCAGACAAGCAGCATAAAGGAGATGTAACGTAATGTTTCATGTGTATTCACTCCAATTGACCTTGTTCACAGTTTTGTTTTCATCCGTCTATGCAGACAATCACTGTAGGACCAGCGTGCTAAATTACGAATCTTCCTTTGGTAGAGACATGACCTCCAGAGAAGTAGGATGGGCCAGTTGGTGGCGCGCTTGTAGCATGGCTAAATGTTACAGGGGGAGAACAGTAAATATTTCTTTGTGTGACATTAAGTTTCACTTGTAATCACTCAGTTTGGTCTTCTGCACCCGTTTAAAACAAACTGTAATAATATGCCTTGTAACCTGTTTGTGAACTATTACATCTAATCTGTTGACATGGTCAGACAGTCACTAGTAGGTCCAGCATGCTAGTAACAGAACAGCTTCTCCTTTGTTGTTTAACGGCAAGCAAACTGCTTTTAAGTGAACTGCTACCACCTTCTGGATCAGTGGGGGTTAAACTTCTAATTATTCAGGTCACACAAACGGGGCATAAACTAAGACTCTCACACCGCTGCATAACCCTGCGGCTAGCACTAACCTTAACTAACGCCAGCTAATTTGTAGGGGTTCTTATTTTTACCGCTAACATTGTTGTTTTTTATCATGTTGATGTTCTTCTATAGTGAATTTCATGTGGGTGATATGTGAATCGTGTCAAAATAGTTGAGATCCATTTACTCCTGTCTAATATGAATACCAGTATGTACACACATACAGAGACAGAAAAGTTGTCAGAAAAGTTGAGATTCATACACTCCTGCCAGACACAAATACAAGAAAGGGACATTATACATAGTCCTGAAATGATTCTGAAATATATTAAAGCTTTGCCTGCTGCATTGTGGTTGCCATAAATTCATTAAACAGTATTAAACCATTATATTAAGGGTGTGTGGCAAGAGGAAGTGAAGAGGAAATGGCAACACTGTGTGTGTGTGTGTGAAAAAGGAGAAGTGTCACGCTCAAGGCTCTCTCTGTCACTCTGTCTCTGATGATCATTTTGATCATTATTATGGTCACAATGAGAATTAAGTATTAACTTAGCAAAGCAAAAGGTTGTGTAATGTGTAACCATGATTGAAAACAATGTGTTGAAGTTTAGGAATCTAATGGAAATCGGTAAAGAAACAGTGTTGAGCTGAGGTCATGAGGAAGTGTCAAAGAACTGATCAGGTCAACATGAGGCCAAAAGGAAGTGTCAAAACCTGATCACGCATTGGGCACGGGCACAGACCGTGACCGAGGCGTGTTAGATCATTACAAAATCATTAACCGTCATCAAGGGATTATTAGTCATTGAATGGAGAGATGGCTTGGAAAATGTCCTAATAAGGACATAAGACCAAGCCACTGTCCGAAG